>JBBPJJ010000027.1:0-60531 GCA_038088635.1 Veloboletus limbatus
AGATGGTGCGGTTGCAGATTGCAAAAAGCGCGGCGCAATTGGACAAAGCGCGGCACAATTGGACAGATAAACTGCGATCGGACAGGAAAATAAGCGGTGGGAATAAATGTGCAGATGTTCCGCCATAACTCTGTGCGGTACGCAGCACACAGCACGTATCATATTGTTTCCAGTGCATCAACATGCGATGGATACGGTCACATTGGACACTGCCATTTTGACAATAATCTCAAGCATTGCCGGTTCCTGATCACACGGGTGCATCAGGATGCCGCATACTCACTCGGAATCTTGTGTAGGCTGTTCCTCATATATACTCCGAGCTTGGCCATGAGACATTTCCCGCTCGAGTCTGCCAATTACTACTCCCTTTCCTTACTCTGTTCCGAGCTATGGAATTATTCACCGAAATAGATCTTCCGGACTATTCACCCTCTATCCCACCTGATTACTCTTCGACGCCGTTACCTGGAGAACAATGCATTCAAAGGACACCAACGCAATCAAATCACTCTCGCGAAAACTGTGCCTTTACATACGAAGAACATGGCATGTCTCTCACGCTGCGAGGTTGTCGGGAGGAGGATGGCATACCTACTTTTGGGCTATGCAGCACTGTGCATGGTGAGTTCGCACCAGCAAACAGGGAGAAAATCGTGTCTGTAGTAGTCAAGGTTCGTATCACTTTCTCTCATCTCTTACTACCATTTTTAATCACGGACGCAGTTAGAGGCACAAATTCGGGTGAAAGCAAGATCAGGAATATTATTGCATACTCTTTTCTCTAGGGAGCGCCTGCTGTGGCGGAGAAACCACTCAACCGATGTGTGCCCCAGTCTGTTGCCCGTTTCGTTATCCTTCCCCTCTGCATATCGAGACAAAGATCATGGTCGCCCACGTCGTCTTCCGCCTTCCATGTCTATCACGGAACCATGTCAAGCGTCTATTGTGCACTCGCTGAATGTTATAGTTCGGAAAGCCACAAGTTCGATTTTCTCCCGAACAAAGTCGGTGCTACATATGTGTGATTGACGACTTCGAGCTGATCCGAACTTATCCAGGGAGGAATGCCTGTCTGCGTATCTACACTATAGGCCCAGGGTTCGTCCACCCAGACCGTCACCCCCCTCTTTTTCCTCCTTGAAAATCTGCCCCGAGGAGTGGCAAGAAGAGATTTGGGGAATGTCAAAAATACCCTCGAGTGAAGGTAGCGAACCACTTGTTGCCGAATGTCATGTGAGTCATGGGGTGTCAAGGCTCTTCACTGGTAGTTAACCTCTGCGCAAGCTCTTTGTACCTTCAGTCCGAGTATTCTCGTCATCCGAGACCGTACCATTTCACATATCATTCTGCTCCCCAACCTCATTTCTGGGTAGCATCGCAGAGCATGTGAGACAAAGCGATACTTGCCTTGAGAAACCCATCCATGTATTCCTTCTCCGACGGACGACCGTGTCAATCAGGCATTGGAAGAACGTTCAAGAGGAAGTCCTCGGCATAGGCAGGGTGGTCCCCAATCCCATAACGACTATTGAGCCCACCTCGGAGAACTCGGAGACCCTGAGCTGGGACGGTGAAATCCATTGCGAGCAGCCGATTCAATATTCTAGCTTTACTACATCTGTGGTCGAAGTCAGGGTGAGTTTTGTCTGCATATTTCCAAACATTCTCAATTCGAACATTGTGTGTATTAGGATTTCTTGGTGCTTTCATTGCTCGCCCCCCCTGGCCCACTGAAATCTATCCCTCCGCAACTTTATCAGACTTTTCCTATCCGTTTAGTCACGCATCCCTGCAGGTCTTGAGAACATACTGCTCGCATCATCTATTTAAGCCATTAAATTATCAGGGGTTTTACCCGGCATTATACAGTATTGATATGTACATCTTTGTACATCTTAATGATACTATACATAAAGTTCAATTGTGGGTAACTAGGATTACTGATGATTGTAAATTCACTAGATGCGATTGAAGTCCGACCAGTAACTCGAGTGGATTACAGTATACTTTGAATGCATTTGGTCCCGGCCTGCGCGCTGCGGAGGAAGTGACTGCGCCGGCAAGGTCGCTCAGCCCCCAGCCGGTGACCGTGCCAGTGCAGCGATTTGATGGTGCCACAGTTGGCAGTTGTAGTATGGTATGAAACACCGTGATCGAAACCGCCACTGGGTGTGATTATCACAACCTTCGATGGTTATCTCAGAGAGGGTTTACACCCTGGTCCACTCACAGAAGACGCTGACGGCTGCGTTTGCTAGTGCAACCGGGTCAGATCACAATCCTAACTCTTTGTCTCCGGGTCATCTGGCCAAGACTCTTTATGATGACGAGGATGCCAAGAAACATCACACTGCCAGTGGCAGCCTTCATGGTGCCAGTGATCATCTAGAGGCTTTCAGGGGACTTTTCCAGCACACAGGAAAGAAGGAAGTTGAGCGCATTCAAGCGATCAAGCCGATTCAAGAGGACCTCGACCGGGCTGCTCAGTGTGGCAATTTCGGTTCGCGACCCAGCGATCTGTTTCTGAAGGTGGATATCGCACTGTTTATCGAATGCAGCACTATATGACAAGATGTCTTAGATATACGTGGACGTCCTGGCTACATTGGACACTAACCCTTGGGCTGGTGTCGTATCCCCGCCACTTTTGGGTTCCAGGGGAGTCGTGAACTTGTCTATAATATCCTTGTAGGATTCTCTAAGGCGGCGTCTGATCTGAAAGCTAAAGTACTTTCAGGATACCGGATATCATGCAACACTATTACGATTGTATCGTCAACGCAAAGCACGAAGTTGTTCTTGCTACAAACTACTGGGAAGCATCCAAGGCGTCCAAATACGTCTGCGACGCCTTTAAAGAGCTATCGAGACGGGCGGAAATTCGGGGAAAGAAAGTCGTCGTAAAGATGATTTATGACCGCGCAAATTTGAAAATGCTCGCAGAGAGTCATGTTCTTGTTGAAGAGGAAGAATGGTTGAGTGATGAAGTCAAACTACCGAGAAGGAGTGAGATGCCATGGCTCGATTTTGAGCTCGTGAACTTTCACCAGTGAGTGACATATCAGATCCGTGGTCCAACTGTATAACCCAACACATTCCCAAGACCCTTGCTAGGAACCTTTCATTGTAAATTCATGATCGTCGACAGGAAGCTGGCGTTGGTGAACTCGAATAATATTCAAGATCGTGCGAACATGGAGATGATGGTGCACCTCGAAGGTCCCATCGTGGATAGTTTCTACGACATGGCCCTCATTAGTTGGTTCAGGCCGATGCATCCGAGACTGCCTCTGTTGAACCGACCGTTCGAAGAACCCAAGGGTGGCTACAAGTTTGGAATGGACAACGAATATGCATCGATACATCTCCTCGACGGAAGGAAAGGCGCAGAACTTTACCACAAGTCGAGGAATGAAGAGCCCCCCCTTGACGCACTATTAGATGGTAAAATCTTCATTTCGGGGAGATATCAGACAATAACCGAACATCTGAGTTGGTCTCTCTTTACATTCGCACGGGTCCGAGGGTTGATGTTGCTTGATTCTAGATGCAGACAATCAACCTGACACGCAGGGGACCATTGAGTACGATCCACCTGGATCACCTGACGATGAATACCTGCCACACATCTTTCATGCACCGCACGAGGAGTGCCCCATGGTTCTTCTGAATCGTGCGCCGTACGGAAGACCGGGCAATCCGGATAGCGCAATACTCAATGCTCAAGACGCTGCCTGGCTTGCAGGACTGAAGTACGCGAAGAGGAGTGTATTCATACAGTCACCAACCCTTAACGCGGTGCCTGCAGTAGAAGGTGTCTTGAATGCTGTGCGTCGAGGGGTTGAGTGCACGCTATACATAGACGTTGGATACAATGATGGGGGAGAAGTATTGCCTGGACAAGGTGGGATCAACGAAGAAGTCTCGAAACGAATGTTTGCACAGTTGAACGAGGAGGAGAAGGAGAGACTCAGATTCTACTGGTATACTGGTGAGCTTCACCGCCGTCAGATGATAACAGACTGGATTGATCTCTCCACAGGGAAGGATCAGATCAAACCGATCAACGCGTCCGCTCAGAAACGGAACTGCCACGTATGCATGTCATTGGTATTGTGAAGTGTTGCTGACTCGGGGCTTGCGATCAAGGTCAAACTGATGATCATCGACGATGCTGTGGGCATCGCCGGGAATGGAAACCAAGGTAGGTTCAGTTGATCGGAACTCTCTGGTGAACAATGTAACACAGACACCCAGATACACAGTCTTGGTACCACAGCCAGGAAGTGAACGTGATGATTGATAACCCCGCGGTCTGTAAAGACTGGCGGGATACAATCAGGAGGGTGCAGAACACGCACCTTCATGAGCTGCAGAAAGACGGGATATACCTCGACCAGGATGGGAATCCACTGACAGACTCGACGGGGGTCGGGAGTGGACTGAAAGGCATTATCAAAGGCGTACAAGGGTCTATTGCTCGGGCGCGTGGCAAGGGCGGGTTTTAGTAGCCACCGCCAGTAGACGTTGTTATTAGTCACCGATGCTAACAATTAGTAACACTGACGATACAGATCAACATCTTCGGCAAGTCATGAAGCAGGAAACTTTTCATCAGGCTTTACATCGGTCATCATGGCACCGAGAAGGGGATCACGACAGCGACTCTCGGGTCAGGGTCCATGCGGTAAGGCCGCGCGGAGTGGGAAGTCGGTTTTAAGTATAGCATGACGGGGCCATATGGTAAGAGAACACAATCAATCACACGTTCACTGCTCGTCTCCGGGGCCAGGCTTGCCAGGACACTCTCATGCACACTGCGACTCTCCCCGAATATGCTCCTCCTCCATCGCAGCTCTTTTCACCGACGTACACCGCTGTACCGCGAACACATGAGTACCGCCTGGCGCTTAACCCTCGACTCCGGCCCAACAGACTACCTCGCTCGTTTGTCAAGCAGACGAAGAGCGGTAACGTGAGTTTGCGATTGCTTGACCAGGACGACCGAGTAGCGTTTCCCGTTTACGGTCTTGCCGCCTCCGTCCAAGGCGCGGTAGAAATCAACAAGACCGAGGGTATCGCCAGTGTTGAAGTGCAGGTAGGTCGATCGTTCCTTGAACCGGAGCGTGATCTTGACGACCACGCCTTCAGGT
Organism: Veloboletus limbatus; assembly: GCA_038088635.1. Lineage (NCBI taxonomy): Eukaryota > Fungi > Basidiomycota > Agaricomycetes > Boletales > Boletaceae > Veloboletus > Veloboletus limbatus. Next base: position 5,157 of record JBBPJJ010000027.1, read on the forward strand.
TGAGGGTACCCTCAAGCTGGAAGAAGTAGCCGAAGGCGGAACGTCTACCCACAGGTTATTCTCGAACAAGAGCATGCTCTGGGTTAAGGATAGGGTTCAACACGCACCATGTCCCAACTCGCTGCGATTTAGCTTCTCACTTCCCACAACGTATCTTGATGGAGACAAGACATATGTAGGTGTCTGACTAGGTTTCAGAATGACACAAGCCTGCTTATTTCGCGCTAGCTTTTACCACCAAGCTTTGAAGCACATCTTTCAGGGCTCCCTGGATTCCGGGCAGACGTCAACTACAGTGTCAGTGCGGTCGTAGTCAAGCCTAATGATGTTTCCAATATAGTCAAGTCCACGTTCTTCCGCAAAGATGATTGGTACGTCAGTACGCATTTTTGTCCACGTTTAAATTGTTCATCATTTTACACAGTACTATCTCTACGCCGTTCATGTATCTCCCTCGTACTCGCCCATCTGTGCCGATACCTGCCCCTCTTGTGGTGACCGCGTCGAACAGTGGCTTTGCGGAAACGCCCCAATGGAAGCTATTTTCCTCGGCAGCTGCAAGTAGGCGACAAGGGATGCGAGATCTGGTAGCCAAGGTCCGTTCTTCTACATCTTTTTCTGTCACGCAGTCATGATGTTGTTGTGTCAGCTGTACATACCCTCGACACGAATTTTCTGTGTTCGTCAGCCCATTCCGTTTCATCTATCGTTTCATTCCGATGCCGATTCCTTACTTGGCTTTTTGTCACTCGCTCCTGTGGCTGGTCTAATCGCTCCGAAGAGACAGGCCACACGGATTCAGCTCATGCGACAGACATCGGTAGATGTTCGGTGATTAGTGGCCGATGGAATCATGAAATTTCACCATTCTGATCATCGTTCTAGCAATGCTCTCGTATTAGGCACTAAAGCAGATATCTGGCGAGTAGATTGTATTGGTGAAGGTGCATTTAGAGACGCTGTGCGTATTAGAGCTGCTGTTTGACATATCATTCTGATGCTATATGAAGGGGATTGGGACTGACTGGGCGGCGTTCTCTGGCGACATTTTCATCAGTGACGAGGTCACAATTGGGGGGTTCAGGGCTAGTGGGATCACCGTACGGGTATGCTCATCCACCTTGTATGCAATGGGGTCTATTTCAACCAAACCACAGGACTCTCTGGTGCTCACTGTGATGCTTCCTGACGCTTCTAAATCACCTTTCAGGGAGCTCAGGATGGTTGTACCCGTCCGATTGGCCACTGATCGTTGGAACGACGATGGTACGGGTCTGGAAACGTATGGTCCGCCATCCATATCCTCGTCCGAGGAACTTGCTGCAGCGCCTGAGCTTCGGTATACCCCGTAAGAGATCCAACGTTACGCTCACGACCGGATTCTCGGCTGTCGTGCTCATTTCTTGGACATAGTGTAATTAATGACCGTAATTATGTATCTATAACCCGGAAAACTTACTGCGCTGTGATGTAGTATGTCCCACATGCTGGCTTACAGTGATGTCATATCACGTGGGCTCCGCTATAAATGTCGGGGGGGAATCTGCTTCTTCACAAAACACTAGCGATATGGTCGTACCACCCGCTGAGACAGAACAGCCATCACCGTCTTCTGCTGTGGGCCCACCGGGTGGAGCTGAGTCTTCTGTCCAACAGAGTACGTCACACGCCCGAAGATATGCTCTCGAGTAGCTGACATCCTAACAGCTCCCACGCCCCCAAGTGATGTGCGTGCCAGTGCAGACCAGATCAAGAAGCCATCTGAGGTGAACCGAGATGACCCAAACATCAACGTTGTGGATCTTCCACCACAGAGTCCGACGTTCAAGGAACAAGTGTACGGTCAGTGTGCTTTTTATCACGCCGTTCTTTTTAACGACCTCGGATGGGCGAACACGTCAGGTTATGCCAGGGTAAGACGTTCCTCCCAGTCGGGTTTGCTGATAGGCTGATGGCATGTTCTATCAAGTTGATCCGTGGCACAGTGAGTTACGCCGTTGTCGTGTTGTCGAGGATAGAACGATGACGCTATTGGCAGGTGCTCGGTCAGTCGGACGTCAAGGAACAGGGAGTGCAGGTGCTTCGTGGGGAAGAGGGCATTCCCCTGCGCCGGGATTCTCAGTCTAGCAAGTAGGCTTGAGCCAGGCGATTCGTTGGTCGTGTAGCGTCGCGTTTGAGCACTTGTATGATTAGTGATGGGATCTGAGATCTACTGGGCGTTTGATGCGCCACAAAGGCTAAACTCTAAAATTTCCATCGAGTATACCATCGGAAGAGGATGCCAACCGTATCAAAGCGGAACACTCGGCTCTTGAAAAAGGATGTGCCACGAAACCAAACCGACCCACGCTGTCAGCGATAGTAACAACCCAACATGTTGTTCGTGGCAAGCCCTTCGCTTTGGGTAGAGGCGATACAGCGGTTACCCGAGGTCAACCCGGTCATTCCTAGTTGCGAATATGCACTCGCGGTGAGTCATCATTCTGCCGTGGTACACAGTTGTTTTGGACGTCGGATCAGAAGACGAATATTGTACAAATCTGCGAGGAGGGGGTAAAGAAGGCTGCTGAATATGTGCGTCTTCTACGTTGGTCTAGTCGGAGTTGCTGAGGACACCGCCAGGTTTCGCTCAGGATGTTCGTGGATTCGTACACGCCACGGACGTGGCGGACCCACCCTCTACACATCTGTCCTCCAGAGCCGTACTCGGCCGCGGACCCGCTCACAAAAGAGTGTCTCAACTGGATTTTCCTCATCTCGTCGCTCAACTTCAGCTTCTGGTCGGAAAGGGACGGCAGCACGGAGCGGTACGGAGTGGAGTGGCGGGTCGGCTGGCACACGGAGACACGCGGAGTCCACACGGGATACTGGAGTCTTGTCGCTGCGCTGAACCGGGGTGCGTCTTTGCACACATCGTGCCAGTGGTGCGTCTGTGGATGCGTGACATTCGTGCAGCTCTCGAGGAAAACATTCCGATTACGGATCCGTGGTTTTACGCGTCCGAAGCGCTCTGTCCCGACGCGCTCATCGCGCACGTGTTCCGTGCTGCGTCGATGTCGAAAGAGGAGGTGCCGTTACTCAAGGAACGGATTGCGATCATGAGACAAGTCGGCACCCTCCTCTGCGATGTACGTTATTCGTCAGGTCTGTGGCCAATCGCTGCCTGACTGCACAACACGCAGAACTTTGGTGGATCGTACGCGGGTTTCTTGGATGCTTTCCAGAAATCCCGGTACGGCCGAGGAACGGCATTGGAACTCGTCCAGACCGTCGTTGACACTTTTCCGTCATTCAGAGACGCGCGATCCCTCGGCGGACATCCGGGTACGTGCTGAAAAATGTTTCATCTTACCCCTTCAGATCACAGTCGTGCAGTCTTCTTCTGGAAGCGTGCCCAAATTCTCGTCGCTGAAACATGGGCCGCATTCTTCCCCGCGGACGCATCTGCCCCACATCCCCTCTTTCCACACGAGGCACGTATAGCCGCGCTGACCATGTTCGCGGATTACCGTGTTCCCCAGATCCTCCATCACCTCGGCATCCTCGTGTATCCGCCGTCGCTGCGGGAAAAGCTGAGGCATGGCGAGGACATTCTGCCAGGATCTGACGAAGAGGTCAGCTTAAGAGCAGCAAGCATCGTGAGCGTCGAGCGAATGAGGGACGCGATTTTAAAGCTAAGGAGCGGCGACGAGCATGGATCATGTGGAGAGGTCAGCAGCGTGTTGATTGACTTTTATCTTTGGGACTTGGCCAAGAGAATCGAAAACAAGAAAGATAGAGTAGAGGGAATTGAGACCGTGGAGATTCTCCCTGCTCATAGGACAAGGAGCATATGGTACTAGACATGGAGATCGTACGCTACTATTGGTGCAATATAGCAAGACGAACTAGATCACAGGTCCTTCCTTGCCTGCCTTCCGTTTCCTCCGATCCTTCAAGTTCGCAAAATTCCTCCTTTCTGGGGCCACCCACTCCATCCCCACAGCCTGAAAAATGTCCTCTTCCCTTTCGCTGGCGACCAACTCCCAATATCCACCGTACTGCTCGACACTCCATTGTTTCTCATTTTCGTCCATGCGAGCCGTCGCGGCCGTCCCTCGCCATCGCCACAACCCGTACTCGTTCAGGCGCAAATCAAACCGGGAAGCAGCTTTTCGTATCGCGAGATTAAATTCAAGGTCCCCTGTCAGTGTCATCAATGCTGCACCTGCACACTGACGCGGAACATAACTAGCGTTGCAGTCAAGTCATTGAAACACGCACTAGGTCTTTTGCGGATCGAACTCACTATATCTCGGCACTGAAAAATTGACCTTCACACTTTTGCACAGCTTGAATTCTCTCTGCCCTCATCCCCCACCCATTTCCTTCCGCTTCGCCCTCCGTGCGTTCAGGGATTCTGATGATCCCATCCCACTTCTGGGCACCAGCAGCGATAGTAGTGGCAAGAAGTCCGCGGCACTCCAATGGCGAGATAATTTCTGTCGAGAACGTGGCGGTGTCCGGTAGGCCTACGGTCTTGACCTTGGTCTCAGAGTGACTCGCGAAAGGAGAGGGAATGGTGTAGTATTTCGCCTTTTTTCTTATAGTAGAGTCAATGCTTGGAGGACCTTCGGGTGGAAATATGCCAGTATGCTGAGGATGAAGGACGATAAGAGTGATGTGTTGGGCGCTGGCTACACCACGACGGCTGAAAGAAAAGTGAAAACCGATCCTGAGCACAATGACGCGAGACTCACGCATCACCGCTCAGCAAAACAGTAAATTTGGATGAAATATTCTGTGTCACGAAGTCCTGGTTCAGACAGTCATTAAGGGACCAACGGAAGAAAGCGAATATTACACGACACGTACACGAACGATTGACGCTTGCTCATAAGTGACACAACGATCAAGGCCAACCATGTATTGTACATTAATCTGCTGAGGGCGGCTTAGCATCTGGTGAAATTCAGGCTTTCTGAGATCCTGAAAGGATCTACAACCTGCGTCGTAGAGCGCACCGGCCTTTGACGGTCTGTAATACAGGAATGAAATACGGGGAGGAGATGAAAATAGGTCTGCATACCCTATACCACGGACGCTTGACAATGTGGATACTACCTGTCTTCTGCGTAGTTCGTCAAGGGTCTTTCGAGGTTTGGTTCCTGCATGCTCCTGCAGAGAGTGGTCTGAGTTTCCAACTTTTCTTGTTCTGGATGACGTGGGTGGTTCCTTGTGGCCGTAGGGGTATGAAGTCGTGAGATGAAACTAGAGGTGAATTACCCACGGACATAGGGGGTTCCAGAGAGGTAAGCGTCTATACGCTGTGCGATGCGCACACCAATCCCTTCGAGCTAGAGGAGGTCCTGAGACCAGGGTAAACCATGAGGAAAAAGATACACTTGCATGTCTGACTTGGTCGACTGACCGAACTTGTTCGGGCAGCTGACCAATGGCACTGATTGCTTTCGAGTAAGCCCGCACTTTGTAAGAATTCGAAGACGTGGAGGCTGTCTCCTCTTCCATGCCTGAACGCTGGTTAGCATTCTCGCCAGATTTGAGGTCAAGACGCACATCGTGTCAACATTCGGATCAACTCTTCGTTCGGCCCTGGAGAGGTCGACTGGTGTCTCCAGCACGCTCGTGCGGGAAGAGCAAGAGAGGTCGCTCGTTTCTTGAGGAGCGTCGACAACATCGCCAATGACTCGAGCTCGTCGCGAGCGCGCGAAGTTGTCCGTCAAGCACAAGAACGCGTTCCAAGATGGGGTGGGTGATTATGTAACACGCGTCTTTTCGCTCGATTCGCTGGACTCGCTGACCCCGACTGCCCTCAACGATGACCGACACGCCGCCGCAAGCGTCAACGTCGTACCCGACGACGAACATGACCAGTCTTACGGACGCCCAGCTCAGACAGACAATCACCCAGTTGTCCAACGCTGCGACGTTCCAGCCATTCACCCCAGCAGGTGTGCAGACAGCCCCATCCAAAGGTCATTTCGTCACGCTTCGTCCGTCCTGCCGCTCCTGACATACGCTCAGCTTACCTCAAAAATGTCCACACATGGTCGACGACAACAACGCCCAAGACCGGGACGCGCTCCCGGCCTCGCGCTGCTAAAGCGACGCCTGTGGCAGCTGCTCCGACAACTTATATCCCCCCAGCGTACCAGGCTCCACTCCCAACAGCTCCCACAGCACCCGCCCCGCCGCCACCCTTGCCTAATCCACCCCCGCACCCCCTCCCAGTTGCCACACAAGCGCTCCATTCTACCTACCCCTCCCGTCTCCGCACGGGTGCATCTCTCCTAATCCAACCGATCCTCAACATTTCCTCTGCCGCTGCGCGCACGTCTAGTCGTCGTGGAGGTATGGTCAACTACGCCGAACCAGGATCAGGAGATGAATTCCCTGATGCTGGTGCCATCGACTCGGATGACTCGGACTTTGTTGCAAGTGGAGGCACTCGGACAGCCCTGCGACAATCCAGGTCACGCATGGGCAGTGGGATGTCAGTTTTCCATTCTGGGAGCGGATTATCGACACCTCAACTTCAACCACTGCAGCTTCAATCGCAGCAGCAGCAGAAGCCAGTACAAACAGAAAAGGCGGAGCTGGAACAGAGTTATTTGGGTATGATCCCCCCATCCCGATTTATCAAATCCAAATCTGTTGGCCCCACTGCGCATGAATATCCGTGAGTCACTTCTCCCGTGTGTTCTCTTCGATGGACACTTTGGTGTCCCAACGTCCATTTCTGTGGTACATTGATTATCGACCTTAATATGACGGGGTGCACAGATCCATGGAATCTCTCGAAATTCATTCTCTGAAACGCACATCCCTTGTCCCTATCCGTGTGGAGTTTGAGACGGAGACGCATAGGATTCGAGACTGTTTCGTCTGGAACCTCTACGAAACATTGATCAAACCAGAAACATTCGCGAATATTTTTTGCATGGACCTTGATCTACCGATCGTTCCCTGGGCCGAGACCGTTGCTAATCAAATTAGGGCACAGCTCGAAGAGCACGAGGGCGTTGCCTCGTTGGATCTGGGTGTGGATGACTATATTCACAGGCATACGGACAGGGATGCTGAAATTGTCGAAGAGGTTCCCGAGTGCAGAGTCATACTCAGCGTGAGTGCCCCCATCGTCTTTGCTGTATTCCATCTTCCCACTGTGATTGATACTGGTTGTGCGTGTGTGCAATGTAAGGATCACTGACTCAGCCCCATTGGTGTATTACACACAATAGATTGACGTACAGATAGCAACCTACCACCTCCTCGACCACATCGAGTGGGATCTTCTCTCGCCCCTAACACCAGAGGCGTTTTCTCAACAACTTTGCGCAGAACTTGGGCTCTCTGGAGAAGCGGTCCCACTGATTGCACACGCCGTGCACGAAGAGCTCATGAAGCATAAGAAGGATGCCATTGAATGGGGTGTCATAGCTGGGGAACGGGAACCGGCATCCTCTCTGACGGAAGGGCCGGGGACAGGCCCTTCCGTGGGTGGTAGTATGGTGATGAAAGATAAGACGGGGCTTGGTCTTGGGGGATGGGGACGGACACCGAAAGATGGGAGGGGACCAAAAACGCTGAAGAGTGTGTGGAGGGAATGGTCAGAAGCGGAGGAGTTCCGAACGCGATTTGAGGTGTTGAGTGCAGAGGAAGTGGAAAGGAGGGAGATTGAGAAAGAAAGGGCCAGCAGGTGGGTGACCAGTGTTCACGATGCATGGGGGGATGGATTGCTAAACGTGGTGATCTGCAGACGATTGCGCAGGGAGACGTCTAAATTCCAGACAATACGGACAAGACGACGGTGAATTCACGTATTGTTATATCGGTATTTGGTGGTCATCCCCTGGCATTGAACGTGTCATGGGTGATTTTTTCTGGGCGATAAGACGAAGGGAGTGAACCATGACCTTGAGCGCCGGCCACGTGTAGCTTTTGGGGAGAGCAGGGCGTGTCAGCTAATATGCATGCCGAGCTCACATTGTTCGCGAAGGAGGGGTGGAACGTTGCGTCCGCGCGTGGTAGAAGATTGATCATCGGGTGTGCATGCAGGTGGGCGGACGAGCGACGGACGGAAGATTCCAGTAGAATGAGGAGACGGAATGCGCGGAATTCTCTTCCATTCATTATATGCTTTGCGTGATATTCTCGGTGTTAGCGTATTGTGATGGATCTCTGAGGTTATCGTATTGGCAATTTCCTCGGCGTTGTGTCTTTCCCAAGCTGTCGCGGGTTCCTGTTTCCGGGATTCGCCGTGACCCGTCCCGCGCCAGCCGTGCAAAGAGTGGTCACTTGAAACGAGCAGTCACGTCACGGCGGATAAACGTCAGAGCGCCGTGAAACGCTCCCCATCAATCGTATCAGATGGGCCGCTCGATCAAGTCACAGTAGTCACTTGGTGACGACGGTCTAGACTGGGGTAACCCAAAATAGGATACTGTGGGGTATGTATCCATATATTATATTATTATTTATATATATCATATTTCCCAATCTCGGACCGATACGGGCACGGAGCCGTGTAGAATGCACCGCGAGAGCGAGCGAGAAAAAGACACAGCCCCGGTCGTTGCGGTGTGCGCCAGTTCCCCACGTCCCCCGCCTCAGCCACGCTTTGCAGGTCCCCGAGGGTGTCGTGCAGACTGCGCACTCCCTTCGCCATCCCTTTTACGTCATTTCAACGCAACGTGCCCTCCCCCTCCCCCCTTCCTTTCCATCTCCCCCTCCTCCCCCCCCTCCCGAGCTTCTCCTCAATTAACTGAACCCGCTCTTACCCCGGACTCTATCCTCTCCTGACGTCTATAGATCCCTATCTTGCACGCCGTCATATCCCCCGTCTTCCTCGCTCCCCTTCGATTCTCTTGCCACAACCGGATGCGCTCGTCCCCTGCATAAATCAGCATCCCTTTACCCCTACAACATACCGCATTTTCACCTCCCTTCCTTGCATCACCGTGTGTCCTCCCTCAGGGTCCTTCCCACATGTGTACTTATATTTCTCCTCTCCAGTCCTCGTTCCCTTTCTCCCTCAACCTCCCCGCGCTCGCTTCTATGGACCCCGCTGCACATCCTGCCACTCCGCAGGATAAGGCTACCCCGCGTCCCTACAAGTGTCCCTATCCCCTCTGCGGTCGCGCTTTTAGCAGACTCGAACACCAGGTGGGCCTCCCTCTTTTCATCTGGCCCTCACTGCGCTCTGATCTCCGATCACTTTCCCTCAGACCCGTCACATTCGTACCCATACAGGCGAAAAACCTTTTGTCTGCACCTATCCCTCCTGCGAGAAACGTTTCTCCCGCTCAGACGAACTCACACGACATTCCCGAATACATAACAACGACCACACCTCCACCAACTTGTCCACGCATGCCTCCAAAGGCAAGCCCAAGTCCAAGTCCGAAAACAGCATTCCCGACGACTTCGAATCTGGTATCGGTCTCCACCCCTTCAATCGACCCGACACTCGTATTCAAGATGCCGCGACTATCAGAGTCAAGAAAAAGGCCAGAAGCCGAGCGAACAGTGATGATGAGGTACGTAGCCCTGGACTTCTCCCGGGACCCACCATCTCCCCATGGTCGGCTCCCCACAGCTTACATAATTTACTCATCGCTTTTATCTCTACAGGGCACTTCCTACGCGCGACCCACCTCTCTCGGCTCATACGAGTCTTCTCACCATCCTCGCCGTTCACAAACACAACTACCACCTCCAAATCCTTCCGCTTTTTCCACTTTGTCTAGTGTAGCGATGGATGAACTGTATGCCCTTGAGCGTGAAGAAGCCTTAAGACGGGCCGAATATGAAGCTCGGCACGCAGAGGCGCTCCGCCGTGCCGAATACGAAGCTCGCAGCGCCGAAGTTATCTACTTCCGCGGTCGTTCCAGTAAAAGCGCCACCACGAGCCCCGTTTCAACACCATTTCACACTGGCCTCTCCCTGAGTGGCGCAAGCGCTGACACCACCTTCAGGGACTGGCCAGTGGAGGAAGATCCAGGCAGGGCCCCGGACAAGCTCAATCCAGCCAACAGGAGAACGAGCGGTCCTGCTTGGCAGATGTCTCCAATGCCACAAGATACGCGTTCGACTACCTTTTCTGAAGCAGCAAACGGTCGAACAAGAACCCTCAGCCCCGGCATGCCACTTCATCCATTACACTCCTCCCATCCACCCGTGTATCGCCACCTCGCTACTCATGAAGATTCTCCCTCGCCTTTGAGCTCAGATTCAGATTCAATCGCACCCCATCATGCTACACAGCATCCGTCGCACGTACCACCCGCGCGTCCGCGTGCATCATACCCAGCTCCTGGCGCTTCTGCCGATGTGTCGCCACAAGGCGTGTCGGCTATCAAGCCCGAGTTCACCTTTACACCTTCCGCAAGCCCCTTCCTTGGGCCACTTCGTACACTCAATCTTCATTCGACAAATCCCTCCCGAGCACCGTCGCCTATATTGCTCCCCCCTGCACATGGGTACACCCAAAACGATGCACCTGCTAGCCCGATAGAGGCGCATAGTCTCCGTCGACGCTCTAGAGGCTCCAGCATCGTCGGAAGTCCACCGAGTTCGAAGGGTGCATTTGGTCCTACATCGCGCAAGAGAAGCTCGGGCGAGGTGTCCACATTACCCCATGTGCATACGTACCCAGGCCACTTGTCGCATGCCGCACAAGCTGACCGAAGTCTCTACCCTCTACCAACACCACAGCTCTCGAGCGGGCCCAGCAGCAGTAGCGGGAGCAGCCCCGGAAGCTTTACTTATCCCCTACAAGGAGTCGGATATCCAGTGCGCCCGACGTTTGAGACTGCGCCCATGACGCAGAGTCCGTCAAGTTCCCGCCCTGCTTCACCCCCTCCCGGTGTTAGCAACAATGGGGCGGTTGCGTCCAATAGCCACCATCTTGCTCATTCGGTTCGCCTCGCGTTTGGTATGACCCCCATCAATCCGTCAGGACCTCCTCGCAATACATCTTGGCCGTCCGCCAAAGCTACGAAATTCAACGGTTCGCCAAGCGCAACTCTATACTCGCATACGTTCTCATCGGCATCGGCATCGGTTCCTGTTTCTCGCGCAGCTTCTCCACCTATCACGTTGCCCCCCTTGAAGCTTAACTCGACTTCCCACAAGGACCCGGCAGATTGCGACAAGGAAATGCACGTTTCAGACGACGATGGCGCGCACGAAAAGAACGGATGCAAGGTTGAACTCCCGGGTTTCCGGGAATTCGAGGCTGCCACACGCGCTACTCGGTGATCAACTCGTGCATCAATCAGTTCTGACATTCACTCCACTTCATCTTAATTATGTGCCTTCTGTTCGTCCCTGTCGAATCATCGTATCCTATTGTCCATTCTCAGTTCTCCGACAATCCATCCCTGTGTCTATTCTGCATGCAATGGCCTTCGACTCTCCTCCTCCTTGATATAGAATCCACTCTTAGACAGCCCATGCTTCTTCGTATAGATGCGTCACGTATATAGGGATCAGGCATCTTGAGGACGTATTTTATGTAGTCCTAATATTCCGTGTATCTACTCGTGTCAGCCTCGACCATTCGAGGCTTGTATAAAATGCAGGATTGTATCTTTGCCCAGCGAGTCACGCGACTCATAACTCGAACTCTGAGTCCGACTGGGTGAATGAAGCAGCCACATCTCAACATGCACTTCCGTAGCTCGCGTTCCATCCACATGGACAATCTAACCGCGAATGGCATCGAACGAATGAAAAGAGATATGTTGCTGAGAACGTGTGCCGATGGTTTTCCGTTCTCCAGGTATGCATGTCCATGCACGTCGGGTGGCCAAAGAAGTGTCGAAACTACCAGGAAATTGACGGCGCACAAGTCTTGCGTGAATAGTCTTTCCTTCTCGCGGAATGGCGGGAGATGGTTGGCCAGCGCGGGAGACGGTAAATTCGTCAATGCTTACCGCCACAAGCTGACCGCACAACGTACACATTTTTCTCCCAAGATTTTCGTGTCCAGCTTTGGGACTTTCATCAAGATGACGTGCGATGCCCGTCCCAAACTTACGCAGGCCCCACCGTCTGTGTTCGTTTCCTCGGAGATAACTGTGCTGCTCATCGAGGGCGATAATGACTTGCAGGGCAATGTGCTATCTCTCGACTTCTCTGCAAGCAACCAGTATCTTATAAGGTCCGCAAACGTTTCACCTTCGCTCCTGTGATCTAGTTCTCAACATTCTTAGCGGCGGCGCAGACAATCTCATACTAAGGTTTGACATATCAAGACCAGTGGTTGGCTCCGCACGTCCTGCTCAGGTCGTTTATCGACGTCATGATGTAAGTGGAGCCCTATTAGAGCACCTCTCTATCAGCCATGACAGCCCAATTATGATGCACATAGGACAGCGTGCGGTGCGTGAGTGCACACCCTCATCAAGATGAAGTATTCTTCAGCGCGAGGTAGGCCTCATGATGTTTAAGTTCACGAATTTGCATTTTCCTGATTCTTTGATCGTTCCCGTGGTCTTAGTGAAGATGGGAAGATCATCCTTCATGATGCACGTGTTGATAGGAGGCTGTCGTCTGCGCAAGGGACACTTCAATACGCGACAGAGTTTACTGGCGTGCAAACGCATCCTATAATGGAACACATCTTTGCAACCAGCGACTCCCACGGACAAGTATGTCTTCGTGACGCCCGGATGGCCTTCGGCCCGTTATCTAGTAGGTCCAACGAAGGCATTGTCCAAATTGTGAGCGTGACCGTTTATTACCGCGGCGCATCGGTTCAATTATCCTGAAGTACAATACAAAACTCTCAAAACGGTCTCTGAGCCATCTAAGCCATCCCGAAAGCAGCAGTATTGTTTTTGATCGTGATGGTCAGCACCTATTGCGCCATCGACTGATCGGCACCAGTGGACTTGACGCCGGCTTTTTCTTTAGGAAGTAGGTTGGCTGTGACAATGCTCGTGAGTCACTTTTTCTCGAAAGTCGAACGACTCTGTTCCGAGCTGTTGGATAGCATTGGTTTCCAACCATCTACGCTGTATCGGATCCCCACCCTCTTGCTGTTTTGACTGGCAAGAACAATCCCGACGGGTCACCTGTCAATTTCGGAGAAAGAACATACTCTAATTCATGCACCATGAAGGTGTGTTTCGGGGGTCAGTTTCCTCTGCTGTTCTAACGTAAATAGTCAGGGGCATTCGGTGGGCCAGGCATGAATGAAGATGTTCTCTATGGAGCAGGGTCGGATGACTTCAGGGGTTATGTCTGGAAAATACCGGAACTCAGTACTCTTCTGGGGCTCAGACAGGTGATTAGTGCGGATGAATGGATGTCCGGTGAATGGGCCGGTCTCTGTGGTAAGTTTGTCAACAGCCAGATGACATATTGCTTTATCCGTCGTGGGCCTGGGCCAGCTTACTCCGAAAACCAATGGGCAACACGGTACATCCCATTCCAAATCGATACTCCGCTCTGTCGATTAAATGGTCTGTGTGATGATAACACGAGCCTGGCATGCACGCCTGATCCAGTGTGTTGTGTTCTTAGGGCATAGGTCCATCGTGAACGCTGTTGCAATGCATCCATCGCTTCTCCACATTGTCACGTCTGGAATTGAACGTCACGTATTTTTGCATAGCCCGACACCCGCTTCGCCGGTGGCTCCTCAACTTGCAGAAACACCACCCGAGACAAGAAGGTTAGGAGACCAGAGCCTTCATGACTCTGCCCGCTTCCTAAGAACATTACTGTTGGGCCCACACCCGACACTGCACGAGGAAAACGACGAAGCGGGCGACGAGGAAGAAGCAATATCTTTATTCGATCAGTCAGTAGTCTTCATTTATTACCAAGGGAATCGCTTACGGAAACGTACAAAGCATCTTGAGGGAAGAAGGTGGAGGGGACGTGTTCACACTGCGGCATTGGGGAGGCAACGAGGACTCTGATGTTGAAGATGGTCACCTCGTGGTTAATATGATGGACTCTCCGACTGCATCATAATCCATCGAGTAGGTGGTGTTCACGCAGGCTTGCTGGTGCTGTAGATTGCGTCGTATATGGTGTTCAGTCATGACTCGAAACCCGGAGGCCCGATGTACTTTTCCCCAGGCGCCCATGCTGTGCATCGCTATCTCGATAGGACCCGCCAAGGCCCATCGCCCATCCCATCTCATCAGACACCATGTCGGCCCTCCTCACGAGACAGACCAAAGTTGAGATCGACGAATCGAACATTGCCGTTCTGGGCCGCCCAGAGGTAGAGACGACCGGTGACCACTGCAAATTAATAATTTACCCACCGCCCAGCTACAAGCGAAGCATCAAGCTCAGGGAGTTGGTCGAGATCCTTCATGGGACAGCGTTCGCGAAAAAGGGGGCGTGAAGATATGGCGTATCGAACAGTCCCAACTGATCGACTGGCCAGATCGAGGGCCGCAAGTCTACAGAGCGTACGATCGGTACGGGTATTTCTATGATGAAGACGCGTACATCGTATCGCATGTAAAGCTTTCTACGTCTGTTCGTCCCGTGTACTGACGGATTGACGGCCCAAAAACGGTCAGACGTACAAGGCAGATCCTAACAAAACGCCGTTGTCCTACGATGTCTTTTATTGGATAGGCCGAAAAGCTACGCAGGACGACACTGCGACCGCTGCATATCGGAGCGTCGAGCTCGATGAATGTGCGTTTTCGACACGGCCGTTGGCAAGTACACACCACAGCGCCGCTGACAACTGCCAACGACCAGATCTCGGGAAGCAGGCGGTGCACTACCGCGAAGCGCAAGGCCACGAATCCGACCGCTTCCTCGCCCTCTTTCCCACTTTTATGGTCTACAGAGGAGGGAGGTCCACGCAATGGCATCACCCTTCCATTCCCCTCAATCCAGGTGTCAAGAAGATCTATAGGATGTGGACGACGACGTACAAGGTTCATGAAGAGTTCGTTTGTCTGGATCCGAAGAGAAAGCAAGTCATCTCGTACGAGCTCTCCTTTGATGACCTCGAGATCGAACAAGGGGGTATCTACGTCTACGATTCGTGCGACAGGCTCGCATTGTTCTCCACCAGGGCTAGTCTCGCCTGGGAACGGTTCTGGGTCGGGGAGATGGCGATGCACATCGGGTACTCGAGGACCGGTTTCTTCAATAATTTCGCTCAATTCGGTTAGTCCACTATTTTTTTTTTTTCCTCTTAATTATAAAAAATCTATACATATTTTGAACGAGGATCCTGATCCCCTTTATATAGACGAAGGCACCCCAGGAGACACTGAATTTATGAAGCTGGTTGGAGCCGATAGAGTGGTTCCGCTTCATTCGCGCGTGTACGATGACACGGTGGGTCCCCCCGCACGGCTGCACCGCCTCGGTGAGACCGCGCCCAGCCTGAAACATGCTCTGGTCGCGTCACCTGTCACGCTCGGTGAGCTTGATTCGAACGCCATTTACGTTCTCGATGACTATGGGAACGCACACTATCCCGTGGTGTACGTATGGGTTGGCAAGGGCGTCGCTGATACCAAAGCACGCTTCGCACTGGCGAACGGGGAGGTGTACCTGGAGGAAAAGAAGGTTAGAGAAGGACCCCAGGTATCGTTGTCGGTGGCTGTCGTAAGGATGAGGGAAGGACTGGAAACGCCTCAGTTCCGGAAAGCCGTGGGTTTGGCGTCCGCATGGGATGCGGGTCGGTCGGACAAGAGGTAACGAGCATTCGACTTGCATGTACTACGACATATACTTACAATAGAAGGGAACGCCTGCACCAGTCTCCATAATTCAATCGAGTACTATTAACAGACTACTAATCAGTGAAACGGTAGCTGGTAGCCGACGGTAGCCAATGGTCAATCGGAGCAGTTAGAACCAGTCAGGACCACTACCCAATCTTCTGATTGGTAGATGGCAGTTCATCAGCATACATCCCTATAGTAGCGGTTATCAACGAGTGTGGTATATTCAGAGTAAGAGCAATGGGAGTAAGTCGAAGGGGGTTAGTTTCGAGGAAACACGCATTAAAGAAGATATAAAACCGTATCTCTCAGTAGATTTAATAGCGCGCGTCCCACGCTGTCTTGTATTCAGGCACGTGTGTGGGGGTGTAACCAGGAGGAGCGCTAGGTGCCATGTGCATATCATACGCGGCCTCAGGTGACGGTACGTAGATCAGCCAGTAATTCGGTGAGTTCGCCGCCCGGATAGTGCCAGGCGCCATGACACTCTCGATGTGGCAGCAGCGGCGACAGCAGTAAACCATGCCAGCGATCAGCAGAGCGAGACCAAGGCCGACACCGGCGATCAAGCCGATCAGCCAGGGTGTCATGACATGTTTGTAATTGGAGTTGGAAGAGCTATTTGAACCGAACATATTCCCATCGTCATCTCCGGTAGCACCCCCGGCGCCATGGCGAACGCGTTCAAAATCTTGTGCCGCTTGAGTTGCATTTGTGACTGAAAGGAGCTGGATATAAGCAGTGTCCGTCACCAAGTTACCAAAGTTGATCAACATGTAAGCGTTACGCACTGAGGAGACTCATCGATAGCCTATTAGATGTATGACTTGCGAGAAAAAGGATTGGCACTCGCAAAATGCCATTCCCAACACCATATCGAAGAGAATCTCATTTTCCTGCACAATGTCGAACGAATATGGCTGGAACTGATGGGGAATGGGAAAAGAGTTGATTAACTTGGAAGACCCGCGCTCACCGCGCCGACACAGCAAGATTTTCCGTTTGCCTGCAACCCAAATCCATCGAAGTTCAAGTAGAGAGGGTGAATAGGAAATTCGACGCTTCCAAAAAGGAAAGTAGGGTTAACCTCTTGATCACATGGGAGGACCCAGATAGTCCCAAGACCAGAGACATTCGTAAGGACAGCACCGGGGATGCCGCCATACAATGCCTGGGCAATATAACTATGGTGCACGATTGGAGGTCGGTGACAATATATCACCGGTGGTACTCACGGAGGAGCCTGAGGGAGAGTGAACCCCGTGTCGAAGATGACTGTTGCATTTTGGGTTTGCGCGCCTGTGACTTGAGTGTTGATCTGAATCGGCCTGCCATTCGGTCCAATGATGCCATTAACGTCAAGTAAAGTTTGCCAATGCTGGCCACCTGCGAGTGGGGCGATAGTGACAGGGTGCCGAGGTTGATTGAGTATATCTCTGTAATCAGGCAGAACCTCTCCGACGGCGAGATTTCCCGGATAGGGCTCCTCTGGGTCATCCGAACGCTGGAGAAGGATGGCAATCAGAGACGAGACCGAAGTGTTGGAGGTAAATATCCGGTCCAGAGGTGGGTTGGCTGTGGCTGAGTTTCCCAAACCTCGAACACTCGATCCAGAACTGGGCCCAAGACCGATCAAACCATCAGCACCGGCGGCAGCATTTGCCTGCGGCGCCTCGACTGCGAGAAGATAAGCTGAACTGATTTGAACGAGTCGGGATTAGACTCACTGAAGAATTGCGACTCGATAGAATATCCAGCAAAATCCAGGGTAGCGGACATAACATTGCCTGGTAGATAAGCTGAATAAAACCTCGGGGGGACACGCGCTAGGTGCTGTAGTCGAGCCAGACGCATAGGATACACCCGCTTGATAATTTTTGGGGACAGCGGTGGGCACACGAGAGGAGACCGAGAGATCGGAGCTGGCCGACCGAAGATAGGTAAATAGTGCCGATCACCGGTGAGCGGAATGGTGCGTACCTCCCCGTGTCGATCATGACGGCAAACGGTACACCTGAGAGTTCTCAAGTAGACTAGATTATGAGAGTCACCCAACTGAGCCAAGGATCCTGACACTGAAGTCCTCCGCTGAAACACAGCGGGGGAGGTGGACCCAAGTCGGCCCAAGAGCCGCTTGTGGGTTGCATAACTGCAAGTGGTCAAGACGAGGGGAAGAACCTCATGCACGACGACACGCAGAGAAGCCATGCCGCGGTTTAGCAGGGTTATATGGTGCAGGGGTTCCATCAACGCAGCAAGTCTACGACACTGCCTTGCGCTCGTCGTGCACACGCGAGGTTCACATCGTGAGCGATGACGAGAAGCGTGGGGGAGGAAATCGCGCCAATTGAATGACACTGAGCGTGGGTTCGGAGCTTGTCAAAGTCTTGCTTGCTTCATTTCCTCAATCTTAGATGCCTTCAAGCTTACCACTCGTCCTTCTTTCGCTCGCTCCCTTTTCCGTCCTCGCTCTTTCTATCCCATTCACCGTCCGTTCAGCCTCATCCTCGAACACACATCTCCCCCGGCAGTCCTCCACCGGCAGCGTAGTACCCGTCGCAAACACCCAAAATGCTTTCTACTACACTAACATCACCCTCGGTGGTCGGCAAATATCCGTCATGCTGGACACCGGAAGGTATATCCTTTTTTTCCCCTCATCTTGCCCGCCCTTCACTTGCCAACAGCTCCGACTTATGGGCGACCGGTTCGGTCCCGAGTGCTCAGGATACTGGCAAATCACTGACACTATCCTACGCCGTCGGCAATGCCGCTGGTATGTCCTCTATGTCACCTCTCAGACTCATGCTCACTCCCGTCTCCAAAGGTGACGTCTATACTGCTCCGTTCGAATTCGACGGTTACACGGTCCAAGATCAGGCATTTCGTCAGTCTCACTCCTTCCATCATACTATTCAGGCTAAGCAGTCGATATAGTCCTCGTCGCGAATACCTCGTCCTTCTCTACTAATATCCACGCTGAAGGGTATGACGGTCTTATTGGTCTCGGTCCCAATTCTGGCTCTTCAATCTATGCAAAGCTCAGTGGAGATTCTGGAAACAGCGCCATCAACCGAATATTTCAGCAGAATTCTTCGTCTGATAATTACATCACATTGATGCTCAGCCGGAACGGCGATCCAGGTAGCCAAATAACCGGCCAATTCACGATATCGTCCGTCGTTCCAGAATTTGAAAACATAACAAATCAGCCCCAGCTTCTCGTAGAGAAGGTGTACAAGCTTACAGACAAGGACCAGCACTGGCAGATATTGACTGACAAGAATAATGGTATCATCGGCCCTGACGGACAGCCAATTCAATACTCTTCGATCGTGCCCAAAGCACCGAGCGGTCAATTGGTTGCTGTTTTGGATTCCGGATTCACGCTACCCCAGGTTCCTCGCTCGGTGTCCGACGCCATCTATGGACGGGTGCAGGGTGCAGAATGGTCCACATCTAGCCAGGCATGGCTTGTGCCATGCGGACAGTTGATCAACCTCACATTCAATTTTGGTGGTATATCATATCCAGTCCATCCATTGGACGTATCTTCAAGTGACTTTGGTGTGACTTTTTCAAATGGTAGCCCTGCCTGCCTCGGGACTGTAAGTTGTTCCAGAGAGGCCCCATTCACACCTAATTTCACGTCAGTTCCAACCTATCAGCTCGGCTTTCAGTTTGCTCGGTGAATACGACATGATTCTTGGCATGGCATTTCGTATGGTCCTTCCCCCGTCCCATTTCATCTCCTGCTGACCATTGTCTTCAAGTGCGGAACACCTATACGCTCATTAACTTTGGCAACCTAGTTCGGGGCGGCTCGTCCACGGCTAATCCTTATGTCCAACTCCTTTCCCTCACCAACGAGGCTGCTGCAGTCAGCGATTTCATTCGCGTCCGATTGAGTGGTCAGGACCTCATAAACTCTTCTCAATATTCCCTCCTACCTGCATCACAAGAGCAACACTCGCCCGAGACCGAGGCAGAGAAAAAGGCACAGTACGAAGAAGAAGTGCTCAGTCGCTGGCCGTACATCCTGTCTGGATGTCTTGTCGTCGTTCTTGCCCTTGTTGCCTACTGTGTCTGGCGCTGCTGCTGCAGGCGTAAACGCCTAGCCAAGAAAAATGCGGCAAAGCAGCAGACAAGTATTGGGCTTGGTGGACTGAATACTGGGCCGTATGCACAGTTGCCGGATTCGGGGAGCACTGCGTCTCTGGTGATGAAACCCATGCGGACGTCTAGGGATGACTACGACGGAGGTGCATTTGAGCGACATTAGCCTCCTGCCCGTATTATGCATGGCGAAATTTTGGCGGACTGTTAGATACCACGCGCAAGCTTGAGTAGCTGGCTACATGGACTTGCCGCAGATGCACGCAGCTGCATGTTGCGAAGGATATCATCATCGCATTCATGGAGAGATATCGTCGACGACGACCAGATCTCAACCAATTTGTACTGTCTGTTCGGTCCTTCATTCTCGTAGCTTCCCAACCAAATAACAATACAAGTACTATTGTAAATGTTTTTATGGCTTGCGACACCCGATGAAGGATGGACGCTCGCCGAGGACAAAGACCGAATGTGCAAAGTACAACAACGCCGCAACGCAGACGACCATCCTCAGAAAAAACGTCGCGCCCGCGTTTTGCTGAACGAGCGCCTTGACGAGCATACCGACGCCGTGCGCCTCGTGTGGGTCTCGCATCGCAGCCGGCTGAGGTTTCCAAGCACGATCATCATCGCGGGTCCCCATGGAGGTGTCCGTGCTACCACCACTGTCCGTCGAGTTGGGTGACGACGCAACCCCGTCCCCGTGAGCACGCACGCACGCGGCCCGAGTCTCGCGTAGTAACACCGACGCCGCCCGGATTTTTGCCGATCCGTTCTCATACCCCCACGCGTCCAGTGACGGACCACTCCGAGTCCGAGTCCTGGCATACACATCGAGAGACGGGCACGCACTGCGGATGCGCCCCGAGTCGTGGTCGTGGTCGCCTACTCCTGGCGTGTACGCACGTGGCACCCCGGTTCGCCACCCACTGGCGTCGTGCGGGTCCGCAGCCAGGAGAGGGATGGTGTCGCTCAGTGCTTGAACGCAGCAGTCGCCGTCGCCGCCGCCATCTATCGTACTCGCCTCCATCCGAGTCAACACGGGAACGTGCACCGGCTGCGAAGGCGGCCATGCGGATGCCAGCGTGAGGTGTTGACGCTCGAGAAAGACGTCCAGGGAAAATGCCACGTCAGGGACCGCGTCGCGTGGACCGTCCGAGGACGTCGGTCTGGGGAGCATGCACCCCTGCAAGTCGAGGTCCCCCAGGGCGGCGCTTGTCACCATCATGGGGGGCAGCCTGTAGAGGTTGGGTTGCAGGACGCTGCAGCGCGCGCCGCGTATGATCAGCGGGTGTCCCGCAAGAAGAAAAAAAAGTGCGTGCAATGCGCGTCGTGCTTACCCGCAAACGTGCCATAGGGGGAACAGGTATTCACCGTTGGGTGCGTGTCCGTCGTGCAGCCAGCTAACACTGCCTTGGACTGCGTCGCGTAACGTGTCTGGTGCGGTGTGGTGCGGCATCAATGCTTCGATGGGATGAGACGTGTCGACAACTTGCATGCTTCTGTAGGGCAAAAGGAATCGGTAGGGGTGGGACGAGTTGGTGAGCGATCATCCTTTTTGTACTCGGAAATCAGGCAAAGCATGGACCTGACATCGGAAGCACAAAGCCAAGGGTGGCAGCCCATGGTGGGTCGTCGATCGAATATGATCGTGCGTGGTAACAATGGAAGCCTTGACCACACTGGAAACGGGTGGAGAAACAACTTGGATATCATGCAAGGTCGAAATGCTACATGCGATTCTAGTGTAACCCTGGTCTGCCATCAGGATAAAGTTGTAAAACAAATTACCTAGCGGTACAATGAGATGTTACATGAATAAAACTCTAAAGCTCTGCTGCGTACTGCGACCCGGTCAACGCCACGTACAGATAAACGAATAGAGAAGTAACGTACATTGGGTTGCATTGTATCCAGTGGTGACGGCGAGGTGAGGACCATTGACATTGACTGCGTGCGTCTATGTACCGGGGATGTTGGGGGATCCCGAGCGGATGACACCGCGACTTCATTGCCTTTCTTTCTTGCTTCTTTCGTGTTCTCAAGAGTATGTCCGTCGGCTTTCTCTGGACGCGGCGTCGGAGACGGAAAAGGTACCGATCGTTGTGTCTCTGGAAATGGTACTTTGATAGATATGGGTCTTTGCGAACTCGGACGAATTTGTTTCGCGCAGCTGTCGGGTTGTCGTGGCGAGTCGTCACCCTTTTGAACGGGCTCACTCTTGAGCTCGATGAAACCGACTGCTGAAGGCGAGTCTTGTCGGGTCGCGTCTATCAAAGAGCGGCACTCACGGTCCATTTCGAGTTCCGTTTCATGCGCGAACTTGCAGTCGTCACCATAGGTGCAGTGACCGGTAGAAAACGCTGGACATGTTTGTCCTGGATGAGCGCCATTCAAAACGGATTCGGGATTAGGTTCACGTGGAACTCACTCTGCCCTCCCATCATTACACCGCCGCCGATCACACGCCATGTTATTGGATAGAAACCTCTTGCTCGGAACTCGTCGTATTTGTTGATTGGCTTTGGAGGTAGCTCTGCATCGGTTGAAGGAGCTAGTTTTGTAGGTGAATGTTCCGTATTTGCATCGGAATCTCGGTCGTGGATACTAATGTGTGCGCACGTCGGACAGGGAACATGGGAAAAAGAAGGAAAAACAGACGCTTACAACGTGCACATCTCTCCGCTTGTACACTTGCCGTTTGCCGCATAGAATTTGCACGGCTTTGCTACAAAGGACATAAATAATCACGTCTTCCATCCACAAAATAAAAAATAAAATAAAAGAAAGACGACATACTCTTGTACGCGAGTGGTTTCTTTCGAGAGTCGTCCCGCCATGGCAGCGACCGTGAAGATGGGAACGGTACCATCGACCTTTGATCCGATGTTGCACGAGCTCGTCCCGCATGCTTGGCCTTGACTGCGGGGAATACCGGATGACCATACGCCGCATATCCTGACGGCGAATTGACCCCGACGTCGCCAAGTGCCCCTTGTGACCATGTTGTATCATGTACCGTATGAAGCTGATAGTCCATGGTGGCCACTGTGTAGGACGATTCAGCGGAGGACGGGTCACTTTCATCGTCCGGGCAATCGGGAGAGGTTTCTACCTGACGGACAAAGCCGTACGGCGGATCAAATGAAGGGGAAAGGGGAGGGTATGGTTTCCATAGTAAAACAGGAAAGGCTTGGGAGCCCAGAGGGCGATAGACAGGGGTTAGCCCGAGAGGATGGTAAGCTGCCGCCGGCCGGTGAAGGTGATCAGAGGTCCTGTATCACGCACGTCATGCGCATGACTTACCGTACATGTGCTCGGCTTGATACGCTGGATGAGATAGCGTTGGGGCTAACCTGGATCAGTTCCACACGAATAAATTGTGGAGTAGCATGGGGCACTGACTTTCTAAGTGACCTGTGATGGAAACATGCGCAAATGGACAGTTGGAGCCACGTCTGCAACTGCCTGTCTGAAAGTATCGGCAAGCGGCTCGTTTCTTACGAAAGCTTGTCATGGACAGGTCCTGAGTGCCTGTGAGCGACATGGTAGGTGCGATGAGCGCGCACTCACGTTAATTTGGGGCGGAACAAGCTCACCGTTACAAAGCGGATCTTCGTGAATATAGTCCACAGGTGTCATGCGTTCCATGAGCAGCGTGATGGTACTTGCGAGAGGAAGAACGCAACGGTTTAATTACCCTCTCGTTTCTTGTTGGGACGCAGGACAAGGTAGGGAGCACGGGTGAGACAAAGAGTATGTCAAAGAGACAGGTATGATTAGTTTGGACTGGTTAGTCGCATCACCAAGCGCGCGCGGCCACGTTCAAGAACAGGACAATAGCTATATGTATCCGAAACCGGTCTAGTTCCGGAAGTTCATGACGGTCAAGGTGATATAGATAACCCGCATTTCGCTCACAAGGATAACTAGAAGCCGAGGCAGTTCACGAGGCACAGTTCAGGCGAAGGGCGACCCTTGTCGGAAGTGAAGAATTTAAGTTCTATACGCATGCGCTGATAGACAGACAGAAACTATCAATCGGTTGAGTGTACTCACAGAGAGGTACATTGCGTGTCGCGTGCGGTCAAATATAACGCACGAACAAAAGGAATGGATACGTTGGGATGCAAGAACCGGTTGCCACCGGCGAGCACTGGTGATTCGGAGAGGCATGTGGTGACTAGATAACAATAACAATCAAGGCGCAGACGTCAAATTTGCATTCGTACCTTGGAGATGCCGTGGCGAACCTTGTCAGCGACTTATTGTTTGTTCGCGGAGATGATGGGCTAGCGATCACACGGTGATGGTGAAACCCGAACATCCCAAACTGATAAAAACCGGTGTGTACGAGACAAGAATATTGTAACACATGTCCTAAGGTCGAAACCCGTCGAAAGGCAGTGAGGCTATCGTACAATACTACAAGCACAAAGAGTCATGGGTTTGGTAAAGACGGATCCTCGTGTCTGGCATGAAGAAGGGGCGTACGTTCCGTGGGTGGGGAAGGCATAACAGGCGTGGAAGGGCGATTTGGATCGGTATTAGAGGCGGATTTCTTAACTATGGAGAGCTGCCAAGGCTGGGTGACATCTGCCTTGCAGACTGGGCACTGGGATAACGAAATGAAGAGCGAGAGGAGATGCCAAGTGAACAAGACGTACGAATTTCTTGCGATTGATCAACCAAGCATCGACTTCGTCGAGATGAAAGATGTGGTGACATGGCAGCTCGCGGACATGATCACCCTTGACAAACTCGGAGAGACATATTGCACATTCGAGTTGAGTTTCGCACCAAGGAAAAGGGTCATGAGAGACGGAGGGACCTGCCTCGATGTCAAGGGTGGTGGGAAGTGGTGAGGGATCTGGGTGGGGAATAGAACCATTGTGTTTTTCCCAAGCGGAGCCATTCCACACTCTCCAGGGGAGACTCTTGACGATATGCTCTGGCGCACGATCGCGTCGGGCAGCACGTGCCATGCGAACGCGGTGTATGAGAAGGGTGATGAAGGTGAGACAAGAGGGGAGGAATAGGATGACGATGAATGTTAGTATGGGGCTGAGGTAGGGATGGGTTGAAAGATGTGCAGAGGGAGAGGGAAACGGACGTACGAGTACCATTCCCAAGCAGAATATTGAGTTGTGATGAGAAGGGAGAGGGTCTTCAAACCGGCGTGACGAGTGGTGGAAGAGTCGATTAAGAGTATAAGATCGTTGTAATCAGAATACGTGATGTAGGTGGATGCGGTGAGGATGTCGGAAGCATCGCCTGGGAGGGGTCAAGAAGTATTCAAGGGAGAGAGAGACGGGGGGAAAAAGACCTTTACTGTACATGTTGACGAGGGTATCTGGAAGGCCGGTGAGAAGAGGGTCTTGACCACCGACGACGACGGCCCTTGCACCGAGACGCTGGGCTTCTCTGACCTGAATGGACACGTGTCAGGGGGTGGGCGATATTGCGGGAGGAGGAGAGAGAGAGGACGTTCCTTGTCGACAAAGGTACAGTGCCCACGTTGTACGAGTGCGATCCAAGGCTCTGTGGGATCTGGGTGATGTGGACCCAAGGGACAGAGAGGAGGACAGGCCGAGTTCGATGCATTTGAGAGAGAGGGGGAGAGGGAGCACGGGGATGTGAAGGAAGAGAGAGGGAGAAGGTAGCCGAGGAGAGGATCGTCAAGATCAGGCCCGAACGCGGCTGGACGAGAGAGAAAGGTGAGTGGTGGAGAGTGATCGACGACAGAGACGGTGCTCTCGGTGCCCCAGACCCAGCCCCACAGCCAGGTGCCCTCTGCGGATGTGGGAGAGAATCTGTTAAAGAGCAAAGACGGGTCAGAACGAGCAGAGGAGGAGTGGATGAGGAGGAAGAGAAAGACGAGGTAAAAATGGGACATGGCCATTGAAAGGAAAGCGTCCATCTCTTCATCACCGGCATTTACCGTCTTATTATGTCCCTCCTCCTCAACACCTCCGCCATCGCCATCGCCGGTCTCCTCGCCAACATCGGCCCATCTGGCGCCATGTCGTCCGGCGCATTCGTACGTGTGCGCGCGCTCTCGTCGTCGCCGTGTATTTGACGACGGTGACTAGCCCGGCGTCGTCATCGCCAGTCCCAGCACCTCAAACCCCGACTACCTCTACACCTGGGTCCGCGACGCATCTCTCGTCTTCAAGGTGCTCATCGACCGGTACACCCCCGGCCAAGACACCTCCCTCATCGACGCCTTCGTACATGCACAGTCGGTCATACAGCAGGTCACAAATCCAAGCGGTTCCGTCTCTACCGGTGGTCTCGGCGAACCCAAGTTTTACATCAACGAAACCGCCTTCACAGAACCCTGGGGCCGTCCACAACGCGATGGTCCCGCTCTTCGCTCTACCGCCATCATCACCTACGCCAACTGGTTCATCGCAGACGCCAACTTCTCCTACGCTTCCCACTCTCTCTGGCCCGTCATCCAGCTTGACCTCGATTATGTCGCCAACAACTGGAACGCGTCCACCTTTGATCTTTGGGAAGAGATCGACTCTTCCTCCTTCTTCACCACTGCCGTCCAACACCGTGCTTTGCGTCAGGGTGCAGCATTTGCAACTGCCATTGGTCAGACCTCCTCCGCGACCCACTACACAACCCAGGCTGACAATATCCTCTGCTTCCTCCAGGCATGTATCCTCTCTTCTTCCACCCTTCCACCCTTCCTCATTTCCCCTAGTCTTATTGGACACCCTCTCCCGGATTCATGACCGCCAACACTCGAGGCGGTCGCTCAGGCATCGATGCAAACACCGTCCTCGCTTCCATACATACATTCGACGTCAACGCAGGCTGCGATGCTACTACATTCCAGCCTTGTTCCGACATAGCCCTCTCTAACCTAAAGACGTACATCGACGCATTCCGCTACATCTATCCCATCAACGCTGGCATCCCAGCCAACGCCGCCGTTGCGACCGGTCGATACCCCGAGGACGTATACCAAGGTGGGAACGTGCGTCCCCCAGTCCTTGCGCTTCTTCTTCTGCTTCTACTCTCACACGATCCTCCAGCCCTGGTATCTCACCACATACGCAGTTGCAGAGCAACTTTACGACGCACTCATCATCTGGAATAACCAAGCATCCCTTACCGTCACCTCGACCTCGCTCGGTTTCTTCCAGCAATTCAACACCTCGCTCGCCACCGGAACGTATGATTCTTCCTCGTCAACATTCGCATCCCTTACCAGTGCTATCAAGAATTTTGCCGACGAATTCGTAGCCGTTAGCGCACAGTACACTCCTTGTAGTGGTGCACTCTCAGAGCAATTCAGCAGGGACAACGGCACCCCTGTTAGTGCCAGCGATCTTACATGGAGCTACGCTTCCGCACTCACAGTTTTTGCCGCTCTCGCAGGACAAACCTCGGCGAGCTGGGGTGCACAGGGATTGACCGTTCCGAGTGCGTGCTTCACGAGCAACGCCCCGACGGTCTCTGTCGAGTTCAATGTCAATGCAACCACTGTCTTGGGAGGTACGTGGTAGGCACTCGCACGATCCGTAAACACTGACTGTATCCGCCAGAGAGCATATATCTTACTGGGTCGGTCAGCGCTCTGACAAACTGGGGCACGTCCAACCCTATCCTCTTGTCCTCAGCCAATTACCCGATCTGGAGCAGTATGTTGAACCCCCGTTTTGTTCAGGATCTTTGGCTGACGTGGACCCTCGCACATTATCAGCAACGGTGAATCTGCCAGCGAATACTGCGATCCAGTACAAGTATATCAGCATCGACGATGGCCAAGTGACGTGGGAGTCAGATCCCAACAATGCATTCACGACGGGGGGGTCCGGTGCAGAAACCTTGAACGACGTGTGGCGCTGAGCAAGTAGTTGGAATTTCTTGAGAGTATGTAGTTGTACAACCCTTGGAATGAACGGGAGATATATCAACACGAAACGATGGGAAAATTACTTTGAAAAAATGGAACACCAAGCGCTATCGTCATGAGTATCGTTATTGTTTCCCAACTTCTATCTGCAACCTACTGCCCTTCGGAATCAAACACGGTCTGATGGCCTTGTGGAGGGACGTGTTGACCGAGGTTACCTGGGTAATATGCGGCGTCGGGGACGCCTGTCTCGTCTAGACCTTCGGCGGCCTCGATAATTTCATACAGTCTCGAGGCCACTTCCGGCGGGGGGACACGCCCACCAAGGATATCGCGCGCTGGTACAGGGGAACCATAGAAATCGCGATTTGCATCCTTACGCTCGATCAAGACAGTACCCTCGAGGGACACACCCGCGAAGAGGCCTAACACCACGCATCCATCGGTATTCCGCCCAAAACGCAAAAGTGTAAAAAATCAACCCACCTTTGCTCTTTGAATACGAAAACATGCTCGTAGGATGGGCCAAGCTCGCCTGGACACTCCCGCCCGTACCGATCGGTCCTGCTGCGGCGCTGACGTTTCCACCAATGGTGACATTGCCACCCAGGGAGAACGCGCGTACGGCGTCTTCCGAGTTGAGGACGATGACAAAGTCAGTGATGTCGGCGCCGATTTGGAGGCCCCATCCGAGACCGCCTGTGGCGATGCATGAAGGGGCGGACCAGGAACCGTCTGGGAGACGGGCGATGACGAGGCCAGAGCCAGCTTTTCCGGAGAACACGAAACCGGCTTTGATTACTTGGAAGACGGCGAGGCCTGGAAGGTGGGATGGGTACAGCGTCGGACGGATGTGGGTCAGAAACGTACCTCGCGCATGCTGTAGGACGGCCTTGGGGATGGAGTTGAGCGCAGACTCGGGGTGATTCGGATCCGCTGTATCAGACACAGGCCCACCGGGTGGTCAGACGAGGTCACTGAGACGAGTTCGGTGGGATACTGACCCAGGAAACTTTCCAGAATTTTGGCTGCCTTGTCTGCCTCGCCGGGGAGGGTGAAACCCTGGACGAAATCGCGCGAGCCAGAGGCGACGCGAGAAGAGCCTTCTTTGACAAAAGCAGTTGCTTGAAGGCCTGCTCGCTGTGCACCTCGCTTGAACTTGTCGAGCATAGACATCGTCGTCGACGTTGGCGCTTGCAAGTAGTAGTATAGAGTGGGTTATGTAATACGCAGTCTACCAAGCCCATACTTTTCGTTGATACGCGAGTAGTATGGGGACCAGGTCAAACAGTCCAAACTCGGGCCAATACGTGTCTACCATGTGCAGCTGTGTATGTTCACAACACTAGCAGTGCCGGTGAAGGTGGGTATGTGTGTGGAACGATACATGGTCAACTCACCTGCCACGTCAAGAACCCGCTCAACCGTTTGACGCCGCTCGTGCGCACAAAGATATCCAGTGGGGGACTGCCCGCAAGAGAAGTAGATAGATGAGCATCGATGGACTCTTCCGTGATCATGCTGGTCCCAAAGCCTGTCAGAATAAAAAGCAGAGCTACTCGGGATCGTACTCACCTGCCATCTAGATCGCCAGCATGCATCGATTTTTGAATGACACTCTCGACGGCGGTCGTGATCTCGTCTTGCGACGCGTAGGGTGCACACACATTGAGAATCGCGCTGTCATGTCTGACATGGGAACGAGTTGTGAATACGAACAAGAAGCTGGACGCACGCGTTGTTGTGCCGAGTCATGTTCTCTGCCTTTTCTATGGCTGCCTGCACGCTGAGAGGGAGGAGCTCTCGCCTTCCGAGCACGTTCAGGCGGACGCCATGTCTATCAAGGATCTCGCTTTGCCACGGGGCATGAACGAAGCGCGCCAATTGAGAAAAGGACACGGACGCACCCGCGCTGCGCTATCTCGACGAGCCTTTGCTCGGCGATATTCATGATCGTGTCCACCTCTTCTTTGGACCGGTTGAAGTTCTCGATTGCAAACGCGTACACGGTCACGCAATGTATACGTAGGCGTAGACAGAGCTCTAGGACCCACAGCAGATTCTTGAATCCATCCGGATGACCCTCTCTGCCTGCCTTGCCTAGTTTCATTGCATACCTTCTGTTCCCGTCCATCTCAAACGAGATATGCCTCGGCATGGGCCCAGTAGCGAGGATATCGAGCAACACGTAGATGAGCCATGTCTGGAGGTACGTGATGCAGGCGCGTAACATGGCTAGTCAGTATACGTCTGCACAGCCACATTTTACAGTACTATGTACTAGGCCAAACAAGAACAATCAAAGCTGCACACGATGGCCGCCAACCACGACGAAGAGCGTCCGCTGTTGGAGGATGACCAGGACAATGTCGACCCAACCACACCGGTCAGGTCATGCTCATCCTGGAAGATGTTGGCTTCGCTAGCCGCCCTCGTCCTCCTTATCGTCGGTGGAGCTGCTTACTTTGGTGCACAGACGTCGCAGCAACCGACGAGAGACATGTTCTCTAACGGGACACACGAGTTCAGGAGGACCGTCATCCTTGTTTCCATCGATGGGCTCAGGCAAGTCGTCCGTCGTCCACTCCAGTTCGCATCCTAATTACAACCATAGCGCGAGTTATCTCGACCGTGGTTTGACCCCCCATTTACTAGACATAAGCAAACAGGGCTTGAGAGCAAAGTACATGAAGCCTATCTTCCCAGTCAGTTCATTCTCTACGCGTCGTTTGCTATCGTTCACCTGCTCTCCCAGTCATTGACATTTCCGTGAGTCTTATTCAGAACCACGTCATCTCAGCTGACGAGTCGTCCTCTAGGAACCACTGGACGTTAATGTATGCTGTCTCTCGTTATTTGTTCTCCTTTACTCAAGACCAATTCTACAGGACCGGTTTGTATGCTGAATCGCACGGCATCATTGCCAACGTACGTCCAGCATGTCGTCTATTTGCCATCATTGATAGTGTCTCGTCATAGAACTTCTTCGATCCCATTACGAACATGGCCTTTTTGCACGATCATGTAGAGTCCGCGCATGTCGCCAAGTGGTGGTTAGGCGAGCCAGTAAGTGTGTGGCTACTCACAAGGGTTGTGTTCACGAACAAACGGAATAGTTGTGGGAGACGGCCGAGCGTGCGGGGCTTGTTACCGCGAACCAAATGTGGTACGTTTCCCTCTCTATGTATGCCTTCGTGTTCGAACCTCATGTGTAACAGGCCAGGCCCCCCCACCACACTCTCGGGAGTCTCTTCAACTTACTTCGTTCCTTGGCGCGATCAAGTTCCCCTACAGGAAAAGTTAGATCAGATACTAGAGTGGATAGATATTGCGGATATAGAGAAAAGGCCAGAGCTCATTCTGAGTGAGTGACCGTGCTAGCGGAACGCGGTGCTTGCTCATCTCAAACTAGCATACGAACCATCTTTGGATCAGGCCGGGCATGCGACTGGGCCTATGTCTGCCCTCGTGAATGTGAGTCCATCAGCTGTGTTCGTATGTCCACCATATGTTGCCATGTCTCAATTCTCATGCTCGTAGGAAACACTTGCCAACGTCGATGTGTTCGCTCGTGATCTTCATAATTCCCTCCTTACACGTAACCTCTCTCAGATAGTAGATGTCATCTTTGTCAGTGACCATGGAATGGGCGATACTAGTGAGGTCGAGTGGGTCTACTTAGATGGTGATGACATACTTGGTACGTCCCTTTCTCCCAGGATACCATGTTCATTTCCGTCCTCGATCAGGAAAAGGCTGATTCCTCAGCCGTACAGGCGACGCTTGGAACAATGTGACTCACTCTGATGGATGGCCTTCCTTTGGACTTCGCTTCTCGAAAGGCACAGATGAACGAGCCATCTTGGAGAAGCTCATTCGTGCATCCAACGAGCCGCAATACAATGGCAAGTTCGAAGTGTTTACGACAGAGTCTTATGTTGGCGGTGCGCGCCTCCGACCCGATCTCTTTAGACCTGGACAAGTATGAATTATTTGTTGTATAGGGTACCTGGAAGAGGCGAGTCCCATGCCCCCACGCTACCACTTTTCGGCAAACGAACGCATTGCACCTATCTGGGTTGTTCCAAAGCTCGGATATGCCTTGACAACCAAGCAGATAGGTACAGACGGGATGAGCATTGGTGTAAGCTACCTTTCACTCCTCCACTCTGTGTGTTGATCTCATTTACTCGACAAAGAACCACGGCTACGACAATGAGGAACCTTCCATGCATGCAATATTCGTCGCCCATGGTCCCTTTTCGCATGGTGCCAAGCTCTACTCAATCGATACCCAACCCTCTGCGTGGCACTCTGTGACCGACGGTACTTATATCATGCCTGGGTTCGCAAATGTCGAGCTTTACAGCCTCATCATGCGATTGCTTAATATCGAGGCTCGGGCAGCACCGAACAATGGGACGACTGGCTTTTGGGCCAAGTATGTTGATCTGTGATGCCTTGTTGCGCTTTCTGGGTGAATACCCGGTAGATGGAAGCAGAATCTATACTACTAATTCTAGAACAGGCGAAAGCATGTACATAAAGTCATTGGTTTATCTATCTTTTTATCTATTCCTCGTTCACTCTCTCGAAGAATTCCCTCAGCGTATCTGCCAACACCCTTGGTAGTGCCTCCACGTCTCGCAGCACCACATAGTATTCAAAGGGGAAAGAGTCCAGGTAACGCTCCATCGCGAGTTCCATCACGCCTGTGGTGGGCGAAGGCTTGTAAGAGACTTGGGAAAGTGTCAGGATAGACGATTGATTTTCGCTTGACGTGGTGGCGGCGCCAGAGGAATTCACAGTGGAAGGCGCATTGTTGAGCGCATCGACGACGATGAAGACCACCAATACCCTCATTCCTCTTGCCTTCCTCAATATCCTTCTCAATCTCTCGTGATCCTGACAGATACCGTCCGAAATGATGATCTCAAGCTGCCAAAGATCCCTGCCGCTCGTGCTGCTCGAATTTTCGCGTGCGGCTTCGAGCATGGTCAGAGAGCCTTCGAGAAAAGCGGCGACATCCGTGCGCGATTGGGAGAACGAGAACGCGTTCAGGACACGACCGCCCTCGATCGGCGAAGCCCCCCAGTCTTTTGCGCCAGTCGCGTTCGAGCCGAATCCACGGACGAGCTCCCATCCCTCTCCAAACCTTGCCACGCCCACCTCTCCAACCTCGAGCTTTCCGAGCGCTTGAACGACCAGGACGACGGTTTGATAAGCCAGATGGACTGCGCCACCGCTCGAGCTACCTCCATTGCGCATGGACGCAGAATCGTCGACGGCCAGGAGAACCTGGTACTCCCGCGAGCTGGGCTTTACCCTCCGCATCCAGATCCTGTCCTTGGTGTACTCGCTCGCCACCCATCCCACGACTTTCCTCATATTTAGTCTTTTGCCACTCCGAAAGTCTCCTCTCAAACGCGTTGCAAGTGTAGGCGCTAGGATGAGGCGGAGGGATTCGCAGAGAGCCAGAGAGAGGGACGCAGTCAATGTCGTGTAGAGAGTCCAAAGATGAGACGCAGAAGCGGGGGTGGGATGTGAAGCGTGATCTGTCAAGGCGCTGAGAACGAACTCGGAAGGGGGTGTCTCTGATTCTGGTTCCATGTCGTCCTCGGCTTTGGGTGCGGAAGGATCAGGAAGGTGATGGGATTGACTCTTTGTGACGCCGCTGTCTTGTTCTGTATGCACAACGGTGCCCTCGATATCGGGGGCAGGATGCTCAGCCGTTTTCTCCGCCTCCAACCTCTCCATGGCGACGTCTTTCGCCTCCTTCAATGGTTCTTTTTTATCCAAAGAGTCGAACTCGTCAATATCCATGGCATCAGTATCCGTCTTGTTGTTTCCTCCATCAACCAACTTGAGTTCTCTCAATTTCACAACCTGTTCCTCACCAGCAGGACCGAGTGCTTGCATATCATTGCTCTCAGGTGCATCTTCCTGGTGCGCATATTCGACCTCCTCTGCGTCTCCACGTTGAGGAACCGGTAGGGGCTGAGGCTGATCGGCTGGTCCAAAGATTTCATCAAAGCGCTGTTGGACCGCTTCGAGTGCATCCCCGAGGCTTCGCAGAGGGTTGGGAGATGAAGCGGGAGGGGGTCGAGGAGCATAGGCGGGACCACGCTGCGTGCCTTCACCAGTGGAGCTAGGGTCAAAAGGTTGAGATTGGGGATCGGATGTCGAGAGAGGTCTAGGTTGAGGTTGGTTTTCAACCGCATCATCAAACCTAGAATGGTCGACAATGAGCCCAAATGATTAAGCGATGTTAGGGACATACTGCTGATTTCTAGGCTCGGCTTCTCTCAAACTCTCACCCCCGTCAATGTCCATTGCCGCTTGGGTGGAAGCAGAACCTTGCTGCCCCTGTTGGGCACTGTCCCTGAGTTGTGGCTCGTTCTCGGACACCCCAGCATCAGCATCACCAGCGGTGAGATCGGGCTGAGCGACAGCGCTGTCCTTGCTTTCCTCCTCGTCAAGATTGTCTTTCCCCTCGTCTACAATGTTGTCATCGACAGCTCGAGGTGGTTGCTGTTCGGTACCCTTGGGCTCGGCAGACATTGGATCGTCATCGAGAGGGTCTCCTTCCCGTTTCTCGCCATCATCCTCGACTATCTGATCATCCGATGCATGTTGCTCGTCGCTGAAGTCTTCCATTTCTAGGTCATCTCCGTGGTCGTCCCGCTTGTCCCGGTCATCAAGGTGCATGTCATCGGGGAGGTCAAGGGTATTGGCATCCGGAATATGCTGGTCCATTGGGGCACCGGCATCGGAGGATTCCATTTCATCCGCAGGATTCTCGTCACTTACATCGACCTCTTCCTGCCCATCTTTTTCATCCCCTTGCTCCTCCTCTTTCACGTCCATTGCGTTCTTTTCATCCTTCTTTTCTTTGCCTTTCTTTGCCTTCCTCGCTACAACGTCCGCACCCCTCTGCTCATCCTTCTGCGACCTGTCGTTCTGCAGCTCGTCCTCACCTTTTCCATCGTTAACTACCCCCTCATCTCCCCACAGCTTTTCGTCTACCGCGGCTGGATCCGACTTGTCAAGCTTACCCAGCTGTTCATCTGGCCCTTCCCCTTCGCTCCCTTGTTCTTCATTCTCGTCCCCTTCGTCGGTCTCGGGCACATCTTCCATCTCCCCTCCAAAGTCATCACTCATCTCGATTGTATTTTCCTCGTCTTTGCCTTTCTCTCTCTGTATCTCCCCGTCGCCGTCAGATTCATCACGGAGCCCCTCCACCTGACTCTCATCCTCGATCTCTTTGCTCACATTTTCGTTTCCAGCACCTTCGCCCAGACCCGTTCCTCCGAGCTCTGTCACTTGCCCTTTATCATCTCCGCCAGCTTCGCCTTCTTCCGTTTCGGGGGGGTTACAGAACCCTTGAGTTCCAATGGTGTGTACGACGGAGCACACGACATAATCCAACTTGAAGAGTGCGCGCGTCCATCCTGCCATGCTTTCGACAATCTCGCCTGCAAGGGTCAAAAAACGAGTTAAGAAAGGCATCACCCTCCCCAACGCTCGCTGACGTGAGGCATGCGAGAGGGACGAAAGGCGTGCGCTAGCACTGTCCAGTTGATCTCTTAGTGTAGGAAGGTCGAGGAGGGTGGAGAAGAGTGATATCGTCTGGACACCAAGCCGAATATAATTGTCTTTAGCCTCTTCGGTGTCAGGGATTGGTGTGGGGGGCAGAGCAGACTCGGAGCATTGGCGAAGTATGGACTGGACTGTGATGAGGAGCGTGTCAATGACGCCGTCTACATTGTCGGTAGCATGACCCTCAGGTAGGGGCTGAATTAACTGGGAAAATGAGAAACTGCCTTGCTCGCAGATCCATTCTTGGGTTGGTTGGAGAATATATATCAGCTGAGGACAGGTCGTTGACATGTCTTCAAGTTGTGCTGGAAGCCAGCTCAGGTATCTTGCAGCCCCCACGACGGCATCGTAATCATCTAGAAATAGTCTCGTTATCTAATCTATTTTCTGATCGCAATCTTCGAAACGTACCTCGATGGAGTACGGAAGGCATGATGACTTGACATGATTGTACCACTTTGGATACACGGTCTCGCCACATACACGCTGAAGCAACCAGATTTTGACACCTCCCAATGAGATCGGGGACGACATTGATGCTCTTTTCTATATCAGAGAAAACACGCATGCCCTCGGCTAGCTCCTCCAGTGCGCGGGCGGAATGATCCAGTCCATGGTGCATTGGTTCGATCTTGTCATACTCGTCAATGACGATTGTATCCGAATGTTCCGAAAGAGCCTGGAGCCGGTCCACCTGCTGGCGAAGTGCTATATATCCAGAAAGAACTTGAGACAACCTAGATGTTAGGAACACTGGTCACAACGCGTCCTCGGAACCATGATGCAACCGGATGCTTACCCTGATCTACCCTCGAGCGCCATAAAGTACCCTGATTCCACCACAGAGATACCTCGGGAAAGCTCACGTGTCCCCAAGTCCGAGTGGTGGTTCGAAAGTAGTTTCCTGAGCGCAGGAAGGCATCCACGTAGCCGGTCAAAGTAGTGTTCTGCATTCTCCGCAGGTTCCACCGCACCACTCGCCGGCATCAAAGGCTGATTTCGGATCCAGCATTCGTCTCTCAGTTTGTTGAGAATTTCAGGTTTAACGTTGTGAGCCAAGCCGCCACGCTTGAGTTCTTTGAGGAGATCGCTCCAAGCCTTTCTTTTACGAAGAATTAAGTTCTTTTTATACTTTTCTCGCCTTTCTTTGGTTAGATCCGGAGGGACGGCATGGTTTGCAAGGTTTCTGGAAGTTAAGATGATGTTCAAAGAAAGTTGCTCCACAGCTTCGGCGGAATAGAGAGAGAGGAATCGACAGATTGTAGTGCATATGAAGTCACTGAACTTGCCGAAGGTCTGGGAAAGATTTCTGAGGTAAGATGGAATGGAAATAGAGGCCGAGGCAACATCCACGAAAGCGACCATGGATGGAAGGGGTGGTGAGGTTAGGAAGACAACCCTCTCCGCCTGATGGTGATGACTCTCGGCGTCTCCAGCGAATAACGGATTCATTTTATACGTGACAGGCTGTCGCAGAACATCACGGAACTTGCGGATGATCTTGTATAGTTGATGATGCGTCCTTTGGGCACTTTGTTTCAAGGCCTGGACATTGATATCTTTCCAGCCGGCAAGCTTGATGAATGCTTCAACTTCTTTCTCCAGTGCCTGTCTTTGGTCCCTCAACAACGTAGAGAGCTCGGGGACGAATAGGTGAAAGTTTCGCCAAGTGCTGTGGACAATACGACCGACGCGAAGTAGAGCTTCTTGATGGATATGGGATTCTCGAGGTGCAATATCGTGAATGAAGCCCTCAAAGCTGCGAAGAAGATCTAGGCGGACCTGAAATTGACCGAGTGAGCTGGATTGAATGAATTCATCCAGCAGCGATGGGAGTTGTCTGAGATATCCATGCAGGCCGCCAGTGTCAGCATCCGCAGTTTCCTCAACAGCATTCAACGGTCCCCGTATGAGGACATCGTACAAACGGAACCAAAACTCCGCCACGTGACCAGTGAATGACTGGCTCTGCGATTCCAGTAAACTCTTCCAACATGATAACTCTAACCTTCTCCATTCGACGATGAGACTGGTCAGCCCATGCTGATGCTCCTTGAGGCTATTGTCACGCTTTGCATACATCTCCCAGTCTTCAGTTTGCATCAGCAACTGCTCTAGAGCTGACAAAGACTTGGCAATCGGAGTGGCGAGATCAAACGCTAATATGATATCACAGCGATCAAGAAGATGCTGGAGTACCATCTGGTCAGGCCAGTCTTGGAGGATAACAATAAGCCGGGCACGGAGGGATCGGACCACGCTGGACGCTTTTTTGGCTTCTTGGATATTCGCATCGGCGTAGAAATTGAAGGACTTTGAAGAATTGGAGTTGCCAGATATATCCGTAAGGTGTCCATGAAGCACGGAGAGCTGGAGATGTAATGACTGTTTTTCAAGCGAATTTGGTAATAAAGATGGATGGTCACTGATCCAGGATCGCAGCAAGATCTGCCGTAGAGCATTGAATTTGCTTGTGGAGTGACTAACTTTGGTCAGATCGACCATGTTTCCCATGAGTTCCAGATGAAGTGCGAGCAATTGTTGTTGCCGATCCGGGGTCAGATGATATATTGGCTTGTCATTGACGTGTGCGGCTGAGACTTCGGGAGGGTGGAGAGCATCTTCAAAAGTGGGAAATAGTTTCAGAAACTCCCTCTCCTCAGCTTCGGCCTCCGTCGAAGCGTCATGCGCCGTCGTGTTTGAGCGATATAGAGAGTTAAGATCCTGCTCTCTCTTCTCGTCATGAGCTCTATCTATCAACCAGAGGCGATAAGCTTGTTCATAGGCAGTCCTAACCGTTATTAGTGCCGATGGAAATGGATTACAATGTACTGCTGCTGCGACCTTTAATATGACGAACTCAGCGGCCGAGAGGCTCCCACTGGGAGTAGATAGAGTTTGTAACAGCTGTGCACTACGTGTGGAGGGGAACGCAGCCAAGCTGGTCCCCACTTCTGCGGTGTATTTCTGCAAAGAGAATTGCTGCGATGCCCAGCGCACGAGGTGGAGACCCAACCGAAGTTCTGCGAATGCCAAACGAAGGATGCACGTGATGTCGTCAAACTCAGCGTAAAGGGTTTCTATTCGCTGACAAAAACCTGAGATGGATTCCTGGATAACCACCTCGCGATCCAAAGCAGAAGCATCCCTCGATTCCAGAACGCGCGTCAGGTCGTCAATTTTTGAATGATGGATCACCTGGCTAATGAATTGCGATACCTCCAGCCAATAGTTGTGTAAGTTCGTCAGGTTGTCTCGAGTCGGGATGTTCACCGGCGCCTGAGGAGTCTTTAACAATTCCTTGGCAGAGGCTTCAAGGTAAGCGACGACATCGTTTGTTTTATTGGCTGCTGTTCGGAGCTCCAGCTGGACGTGGAGTGCGATTTGTTGCGTCAGGAAATCTGCTTGGTTCTGAGCGTAAACCACCGCGTAGCGTATCATTGCGGCAGGGTCGACGGGTATATCTGGAACGAAAAGATCCAGCATGACTCTGCTCAACCCAATCCAACATCGCCCGAGATGTGACACCGCGGCCTCAGGCGAAGAGAGCACGTCCGCGTTACACTGCAATGCAGCAGTTAAATGTCGGATAGCCTGCCGCAGTGGTTCATAATTTGTTTGTCCCAAGAGCTCTAGGAGAGACTTTGACGCTTCTATGCTCTCTCTAGGGAGGGCTGTACGCATACGGTAGAAAGTGGTTTCATCAAACGAAGTTGCAAAGCAAGAGGCGAGCTGGCAAAACGATAAGCCCATTTACGTCCGAGCTGCCTCTTTTACTCACCAAAACTACGCTTTGGCTAAACAATGCAGTGAGTTGCTGAAGTCGCGAAGTATCTGCGAAACACTGTAGCACGGCTAGTCCAATATGACGCTTGACTGATTCCATGTGCTCCTCGAGCGATGCCAACGAGACCCCCATGATTTGACTATGAAAAGAGTTACAAGGGTGAGTGCACAGACCACAAACTCATACCTTTTTTCAAAGGCACTGAGAAGGTGAGTCGGGCGGAAGATGATATGTGGTCCACTGCGGTGCTGAAAATCGAGTGGATAGTTAGGGAGTGCAACTCCAGTTCTTGCTACGTACCTCTTCTTCTGATCCTTTCTGCCACAAGGCTTCGAGCCATTGAGTCACCACCGTAGCAATGATACTGGGGGAAACTGAGACCACGCTGTGAAGAACAGTACGAATGGTAACGAGATCGTGACGCACTGTAGCAGTCCGCATCATAATTCCATATCACATGTTGGTATGATGCAAATCGCCGCAGATCTTCATTCGGCTCTTCAAGAGCCATCCCGATAAGCCGCCGGAGCATTGATATAGTCACCTGCATTGTTTCAACTATCTATTCCATATATATTTGTCGCGCACCGGACTCACATCCTTGTTTTCCACATGAAGATCGCAGAGGAACTGCAGTTCGACGAGCAAGGAGACAGGATTGCAAGTTCCATGAAGACCCAAATTTTTCCTATGGACATCGGACACCCACTGTGGTGGAGAATCAAGGTACCGCAGAGAATAATATGAGTGCCTTCTTACGTCCTTGACTTGGCCAGAAATGTGCAGTAATCGTTCGGTCTTGTTCGGCTTTAAGTGCATCGGTAAAGTTGCAACAGAAAGGATCTCTAATTGCTCTCGGCGTGATACTAGATAGATAAGTCAAGATGTAGGTGACACTTCGATAGACCTTAGTATACCTGGGTTTGAAAATTCTGTAGGCAAGCAGGCCAACAACCTGATGTCGACTGACGTGATTTCGGTGGACCTGTCTAAGCGTAGTTGTGACCATATGTCCACCAATCCAAGTCCCGACGAAGGAGAGATTGAGTTCTCTAGAACAGCAGAAGCACGAGCAAGGTGTTGAAATGCAGGAGAATGATTGTTCAGTGCCTTGAAAATCAGCTTCGATAGCACCTGAATGTAGGAGTAGTCAAAGTCTTTCTGAACGAGAATCTGACGAAGTTTTCTCGAAATGCTGAGAAGGTTCGCAGATTTACTATAATCCTGCAACCAACATTGTAAGATGGTCAGGCATTGGGTCAAAGACGCTCACGGAGTGAGAACCAGATACGCCAGAAAGGAACTGCTCCAGTAACATCTGAGCAACTGCCCGCACCTCTACCAGTATCGATTGCAATGCATTCATCAGGTTCGACGAGCATTTAGCTAGAGCGTTGTTGGGCGAACTACTCGACTGGTCCCACCCATGATCGTCACTCTTTTCAAGAAGGAGGGCAGCGAAAAGATGCAAAATTTCAAGTTTCAACGCATGGTGCGAGTAGTACTCTGTGTGTTCTGTACAGCATGGGCATGGCGGATAAACCATGAAATCATCCATTGGCTGTAGATTGAGTACATCAGTGTGGAAGCGCGGATGCGAATTCCGCCTGTCGTATGAACACTGACCAACACATTATCGAGCGAGTGTGGAAGGGTCTGAGATACTTCCTTCACCCTCAAAGAAAGCCTTTTAGAGACCTCATTGAAGGCAGGGTCCGCGAGCACAGAACACAGGAGTCCGTTGGGTGACGAAACGTCAAGATAACGCCTGAAGATCCAGTGTAGAGGTTTTGGAAATGACCTGACGGCAAAATAAACGAGCGCGCGCGAAACTTGGATATCGGAGATGTTCATGATTGGTGCATGAACGACCAGGGAGGACAAGGTTGAATCATGGTCAAGGCCAGCGGATGGCAAAGGCTGAGATGAGTTGGGTGAGCACAATGAGATGCCTCGGCGTGCCTGTTCGTGGGATACATAGCCAAATGTTGTCGTCGTCGAGCTGACAGGGAGACGGGAGTGCGCGAGCACACGGAAGCGGTCCTCTTCAGTAGAGAGACTCAACAGAGAAACCTCCACACTGCGATTGCGCATCGCCCTAGACAGTTCACCATACTGAGGGTCCACGGTCATGAGTATACGGAAATTCGGATGCGGTGTCAATATCTGTATCTCGCCGCTGACGAGGCCGCGTTCAGTTAGCACCAATTTGCCGTTCGGTTCGCAGAGTGAGTTAAGTCGATCGAGGACGGAAGGATTACAGATATTAGCGCCATCGAGAACAAGCCAGTGGCCGTTCTTCATCGCCCGTATCAATGGACCATCGATCCACTCGAAACGGCCCTTCGTAGACCTAACTTGGGCCAGGTCACGGACTTGGAAATCCAACTCTCTCCGAACTGCATCCAGGGAAGAATCATCAACGTCAATCGTCGACAGCTCTGCCAAAAGCCCGGAGACAACTTGTAAAACAGATGCGGATGTTCTCCGATCAGAGGTCAGTTCGCGCTGTACGACCGCTCGGTATTGATATCTTGAAGTGATCCCGCAAGTAGAACGCGCGAATGTCTCAGTGAGCTGTACCGCCTCTTCTGCGACTGCAATGATTCGTGCTAAATGATCGACTTGTTCGAAACCACCCAAGATATCCGTTGTGTCTGTTGCCTTGGAGATGTGGACTTCATCAAGGTAGTTGCCTGAAAGATTAGCAAGGGTTCTTATCAGATTCGTTTTGCCGCTGTTACGGAAGCCAGTCACGACGACTAGCCAGGATCGAGAGAGACATGTGCCAATAGCCTCGATCGCTGTAAGATGTACCTGTAGGACGTCAGAAGTTCTGTGAGGTGAAGTCACATTGTGCCTCCTTGCGCTGTAGTAACCAAATTGTAGACTCGAACTTGAAATCATCGGGTAAGGGTTAGGCGCGCTCGGCGAATCTGAGGTCGAGAAGACCTCATCGAATATCGCTTGGGCATATGCGCGATCTTGCAAACTCCTGAACCTGCTCAAGTAAACAATACGGACAAAGTGTCGGGGATGATTAATTATGTCAGATGCACGTAACAGTTCGCCCCATCGGATGGTATCACGGAGATTGAATTCCCAAGGGCTCCCTTCTCGACCAAAGGCTCGTTTGTGGACAACTTCGTGATTCAAGCGAGCATTAAACGCAATCATGGCACGGAGGACATGGTCGTCACACTCCTTGAATTGTTCCCGACAGACAACTAGCATGTCATCCGGAGTGAGCTCCTCGACGTGAACCTTCGTGAAGCGATCGAGAAAGGATCTCGGGAGACCTTTCCTGCCACCACCTTGATGCAACGGATTTTGCGCAGCAAATACTCGAAACGAAGGATGCCGAGTAAAGCTGCGTCCCAGCTCAGGTATGTAAGCGGTGCCTCGATGATCCAATACCGCATTCAACCCTTCGAGGACTGCCTGAGGGGCGAGATTCATCTCGTCGAGAAGAACCCAGTGGCCTTGTTGCAACGCTTTGAGGAACTCTGCATCTTTCCAGGCGAACTCTCCTGGTACACCATTTTCCACAGGCAAATCAGACCCGAACAAGTCTATCAGGTCGGTCTGGTCTGAGAGATTGATGCGACACAGATGGTAACCAGCGATCCTGGCCAAAGCAGCAATGAGGGAGGTCTTCCCAACCCCGGGGCTTCCTTCCAGAAGAATCGGCTTGCGGACTTGGCAGGCCCTAATCACTCGCAGAGCATTCTCATAAGCAGTCGGCGCCCGAAAATTAAAGCTGTGCATTGTGGTGTTTGCTGGCCCCTTGGGAAGTGCGAAAGGGCCAAACTGAACGAAACTAGACGGGTCGTAGCGGTGAGATGTATCTCGCGCATCAAACGGGACCAGTTGGGACAACTCGCGAACGGCCTCGTCCTTGATTTGTTGCAGGGTCTGCGGTGAATATGTCGCCATTTGTGGCAAGGAACCCAAGCCATCCAAAAACGTCATGTGAGCCCCATGGTGCTGAAGTACGAATGAACACGAAGAACAGTAAAAAAAAAACATCATTGACTGACGAATATCTCGCTTGTTGAGATCGCATTTTCTCTGTCGGGAGTAAACACGGCATTCGAGAATGCAACCCAAGCCTAGGAAGGAGTGAGACGAAACGCGGGCGAAATATCTTTCGAGGTTACAAACCAGCATGTCCCGTAAGGTACAAATAGAACGGTCGCCGACCCTCTCGCACAACCAACCGGAAAACCGCAGAATTTGCCTAGTGAAGACTTTCAAAGCATCATGAGCCCAGGAATTCTCGACGATCATCCCAAGGTCAGATGGGTCATCAACCGGGGGAACCCAAATCTCTGTGAAACGATTCCGAAGGGCAGGAGATAGCTCTTTCTTCCCGTAATCACCCCCGGGATTCATCGTCGCTAACAGTTTGAAAGAATCGGCGGCGCGAACGGTAGAATTTTCTTCATCTGTACCCCCTCGCTCAGCAAGTACAATGGTCCGGTCGGGTTCTAGCACACTGTTGAGTCTCTCCAGCACCGCGTCATCGGCCAACGAGATCTCATCAAGTAGGAAGACATCGCCTCCCCGCATGGCTCGGACGAGAGGACCATCATGCCATTCAAATAAGGACTCCGACACGAGAAGATTTTTCTGTAATGCCTGGAGAGCAGCCTCTAGTGAGGACTCAAGATCCGTCTTCAACAACGCGGAAACCCGGTCAAGTATTCCCCGAGTATCCGTGGGTACGCTAACGATACCGGCGCGAGCAAGGAGAGACGATGCATCACGATAGACATCCGAAGAAGCTATTCCACGGTTGCGCACTGGTCGCAAGCCACCAATCAGGTCCGCCGTTTCCGTGTTTTGATGACAGCTGAGTGTGTGCAAATGCTTGAGCACGACTTCAGCATACAATTGGCACACAGATGTCTTGCCAGAACCAGTCTCTCCCACCAGTAAAACCGGTTCGTTAAACCTCAAAGCCCTGGAGACCAGGACGAATAACCGTCGCATAGCGTGAGTCCATACGACTTGTAGGGATGAAGGTACGGGGCATCCGATGTATGCTTCTGCTTGAGGACCGGGTAGCTTGTACAGTGATTCCTCGTCGATCCGAATCTTCATAACAGTCTCTATGACCTCCTTGACCACAGATTTGTCTTCAGTGCGCCGGGCACGTTCTGCGAGAAGCATATAGCCATTCTCTGCGAGTTCTTGGTATCCAATCGCATCTCGACCAGCCCACCTGAACAGGTCTCGAAGTGTCGCAAAGCCTTGTTTACTTTCGAAAACACGCCCGGTCTGTCGCCGCTTCTGCAGCTCTCGGAAGACGCTGACGATCTTCTGTCCATACGAGGGTGCAATTCGACACCGCTGGCATAAGATAGATTCCAGCTCTGCCTGTGGTACATCTTGAAAATGAACTTCGAGGAAACGATTGCGAAAGGCGCGCGACAACACTTTTCGGCCGGCATATAAGCCCGGCGGATTCTGAGTGGCGAAAAGCATGAAATGAGGATGGGGCCGGA
Source organism: Veloboletus limbatus (assembly GCA_038088635.1). Classification (NCBI taxonomy): domain Eukaryota; kingdom Fungi; phylum Basidiomycota; class Agaricomycetes; order Boletales; family Boletaceae; genus Veloboletus; species Veloboletus limbatus. The sequence continues at coordinate 49,764 of JBBPJJ010000027.1, forward strand.
CAACTTCGTGAGTTTCTGGAATGACCAATTCGCGATTGTCATCCAATAGTCGATTCAGGGCCTCAAGGACGTCCGTAGGTGCAAGGTTCAACTCATCGAGAACGATCCAATGGCCGCATCTGAGAGCATGGACAAGAAGACCATCCTTGAATACTAGCTTCCCGGTGGCCGGATCGGAAACATAGGACCCAACATACTCCTGAATATCGGTATGTTCGTGGTTATTGATACGGATGAACTGATGACCAGTTCTACGGGAAAGGTACTCCACTGCACTGGTTTTTCCACTAGATGTGGGGCCTTCAATAAGCACTGGAAAACGACGAGTGAGAACGATGCGGGCAAGGTCAATCAACTTTTTTTCCACCGAAGGAGTCATGATATAGTCCTCCACTGAATCAACGTGGAGTGGGCCCTTCTCCAGGTAAAACGGGCCAAACTTGACAAAATCGTCGGCAGAACGAGAAACGGGATGAGAGGGCTCCTTCGTCAACAAGGATTTAGGATTACGGACTCCAGATAGGATGTGTTTCTGTGCGAGACTAGTGACAATATCTGCACTGGGCCCATCGAGTATCATGGTGAACGCCATAAGGCAACCTTCCCATAATGCTCGTCGCAGGCCGTATGTAGGGGAGATATCGGCTGCAAACGTAAGAGCTCGGGCAAGCGTCCGCATGCTGTAATGAGGTCGATGATCTGATCCATCCGCCAAACGGCGATCCTCTGCCAATTGTTTAAGAGCTGCATAGAAATCAGCGACGTTCATGATTGCAGCTTTATCTCCAACTGCGCAATGACCGATATATTGGTGAATGATGGTAACTAGAGTTTCGCGGTCCGCATCTGGTGGGGGAACATCAATCTCGGTGAACCGTGCTCTGATATTGGGAGGGAGGTCTTTTTTTCCTACGTCTGTCGCAGGATTCATGCAAGCGAACAGGCGAAAATCAGAGTGACGGGAAACTGCCTCCAGGGTGCCTTTCTCGGTCAAAGAAATGGATGCAGTTGGGCCACTAAGAAGCCCAGTGATGCATTCAAGCGTTTCGGAGCTCGCCAAATTGATTTCGTCAAGAAGTATCCTGATGATACGTCAAATACAAGCTTGGTGGATGATTGATATAAGTAAACGTACCAATCACCAGAGCGGAGCGCCTTGACGAGAGGGCCCTCTACAAAGTCAAAGGCAAATTTTCCTTGTCCTTGGGCATGTTGCATGTCGAACTCATCAATATCACGTTGAAACTTGTCCCAAGCCTCTCCAGATTGTCGAAGCAGTGCCTGGTCGAGTTTTCGCCGTTTCCTCGGCCCATCCACATCCATGCAGGAAAGAGAGATCTCCCTAGTGAAGTTACTAAAGTGGCAATATCATTTGATGCTCAATACTTACTGTGCATCTTCACTGAGTTTAAATTCGATCCGCTCTTTGGCAAGCCGCACTGACTCTCTCCAAAGAACCACCGCTCTCTTCCATTTGCCCTCCTGGATCGCTTTCCTAACAGATTCCTCAAACTTGATATTCTTTTTCCGACTAAAGGTGTTTCCAAAAAGCTCCAAAAACTCTGCATAAAGCACCGAAGCAGGAATGCGGGCGTCAACTGGTTTAAAGCCACCAAGTAAATCTGAGGATTCCGTTTGATGAGAAAGATTGAGTGAAATCAGAGGGCGGCGTAGCAAAGAAGCAAGGTGAGTGATAGCACTGGTCTTTCCAGTACCAGTCTCTCCAGTCAAGAGTACAGGTTCGCAAAGAGCTATAGCAGTGGCGAGTCGTGAAAGGAGGCACACAGCAGGTTTGTGCATCGCGAATGGGCGAGTTGGCGCAATAAGGAACTTTGACCTTGCAGGTCGAGCGGAAATACGTACGCGGCCAACAACGAGAGCAATGATGTCACCATTTACATCTTTTTCCTCCTCGAACGCGGGAACTCGCCCGCTGAGCACCCACTGACGACGCTCGAAATCTAGCCCAATATGATCAGCAACAAGAGCAGCGATGCGATCAGAGTGGGCTTGAGCTGGAGCTGTAAGGACACCTGCACCAAAGAAGACATCCCTGGCTTCAAGAAAAAGTTCCTCTCGAAAAGTAGGGTTTGGGAAGAGTGTGGCGAGTGAAACGAAGTCTTGAATGGGAGTTTCTACATTGACAGAACTATGGGTTGAGGAGATAAGTGCCTCCACCCGACGACAATACTTTTCAAGCTCCCTCAAACCAACAAACCTCGTCGAAGCCGTTGTCCCTAGTCGCTGAACGCCAGCCCAGACTTGTATGATCGCCCGTGCAAGCGGCTCCCCTAACATGGGGAATCGAGATTCAATGATCAACTTGATTTCATCTGACGATGGAGCATCGACTATGAGCTCCTGGAACTTATGCGCCCCATAGAAAGCTGGGCTCGGAAAGCTTCCACTTATCGATGGGACTACCGAACGTGTCGCGAAAATAGCAAAGCGTTCGGAGGCCCTCACCTTGCCTCTGTTTGGGATATCTATGCTCGCGCGGCCGCCGATCCATGTGCCAGGGGCCAAAGACTCAGCAAAGGGCTTGATAAGTCCTAACACCTCCATACTCGCGCGATCAATATCCTTGAAGACCAACCATTTCCCTTCCCTCATAGCACGGACAAGTACACCGTCTTTCCATTCGAATGTTCCAAGTTGCGTCGGGGAGGAAACGTAGGAACCGAGAAGTGAGCGAGGGTCGAGTGATGTGTCGGCAAGGTGAACAGTGACAATTTGGTCGTTCGCGTCGGGGTATATCACAGAAGCAAGATGCGAGAGGAAGAGTGACTTTCCAGACGAGGGAGGAGAAGTAATGAGGGTAGGTAGGCGGAGGGATGTAAAAATCGCAAGCTGTCGCAACGCTCCGATTGCTGAAGGTGTTGGAGCAACCTCTACGGAGGAAGGAGAGGAGGGCAAAGATTTGAGCATAAGAATGCCATGGATATTAGCAGTCCATGGGCTGGCGAAGAGACTTTAGAAGAAAGTAAGAAAATCCTAAGACGGAAACCCTTACGATAAATCACTGTTGGTTAAGGGTTGGATTCTGTCATCGTCGCGTGAATAGAAGTCAGAACCAGCAGCAACAGAATTGCGACCTTGATGAATTCGTTCCAGTTCTAGCACGGGCATGAGCCATCCATCAATGGTAATTCGACTCCCGTCAATATCTTGCCCATACGAAAGTGGACAGTCAACCACACCAGGCTGACCGAGAACCCGTGTCTCCAGTTGGACGCGCTCCACCTCGGCCATGCCCGTGTACAGCGAATAGCACCTAATTGCCATGTATTTGACTGCAGCGTCAGGGTGAGGTGTGGTGAAAAGAGTTGATAAGTGTGATATGGGCCATAAGAGATCACTTGGAAGCAGGCGGTTGGCTCGAAGTAAGCGATAGTAAGCAAGGAGTAAGTCATGTAGATGTATCGCGTCCAGCATGGTAGTGGATTGACTCTTTCCTACAAAACCCAATGGACCTTGCAAGAAGCATGGCCGACACACGAATGTAGATAAGATCCTACGGGATAACTCAGCACCAGGAAGGAAAAGTTAAAGAGGACTCACGGAAAGAGTTCCTCATGGTTTTCTATCAACATACAAAAAGCAATGAATCTGTCTTCGAGGTCCTCTTGGTCATGTAACCATCTTGCGCACAGGTCAACCAATAATGGTCGAAAAAGGTCTGATATTAGCACAGTGAGAGAGGGTACTGCTAGTAGTCGCGATAACGTTGGAAGAAGAGTTTTGGGTGATGGTGCAAGCGATATTTGACTGAAATAAGGGGAGTCTGGAGGCAAGATGGCGAGTAATGCCCGGGTTTGTTTTGAGAGGTTGATCGCAAGAGGATCGTTGGGTGTATTGTGGAGCGGCATGACGAGCCGTCAGAAATGGCCACGTCTGAGAGATTATGCACGACCGACTTAGACAAACGACCTCGAGCTCGTCGTCCCCGACGATGAAGAAAACAAGGAAAATCACTTGCGATGCCTCAGTTGCTTTGTGCACGTGACTGAAATACTACGCGGTCCTTCGAGTTACAAGAGATAAAATTGTGGATCTGGCTCCGAGTCGCTGAACTTCGGCCACACGTCGTTCTACCATCATCCATCTTTATCGCACAGAATGGTCATAAATACGAAGATACTGGATATCAGAGGCCGAAGTCTGAAGCTCAACACTGCATTGGACGTTGTACCGCTCCTGGAAGGCTTCGACCCCACATTGATCGAAGAGGTTCATCTGGGAGGCAATACAATCGGTATCGAAGCTGCCCAGGAGTTTGCAAAGTTTTTGGAAAAGACACAAAACTTGAAGGTATTTTATCTCAAGGTCTGTTTTCTTCTGATCCCCCTGATTGCGAAACAGGTCGCGGACCTTGCCGATATCTTCACTGGTCGTCTCATCTCCGAGATTCCAGACGCACTCAAAGCTTTATGTGACGCTGTTGAACCCAAATCAACACTCGTCGAAATAAACCTCAGCGACAACGCTTTTGGCGTTCGTTCTGTTGAACCATTGCGCACCCTTCTCGAAAATAATCGGTTCGAGATCCTCCGGCTTAATAACAACGGTCTAGGACCAGAGGCAGGGACCATGATCGCGAACTGGCTGAAGAAGTCAGCGGAGCTGAACAAGGAAAAGGGCTTGACGTCAAACCTGAAGACGGTTGTTTGTGGCAGGAACAGGCTCGAAAACGGATCCGCGCCAGCATGGGCGGATGCTTTCGCTGAACATGGAACGCTGGTGGAGGTCAGACTTCCGCAGAACGCTATCTGGACTGACGGGATACAGGCACTGGCTGAAGGTCTATCCAAATGCCCAAACCTACGGTATCTCGATCTCCAGGACAATACATTCATCAAGGATGGATCAAAGGCAGCCGTGAACGCATGGGCACATGCCCTGCCAAAATTGTCTGCCTTGGAGACCCTTGTCTTCTCGGACTGCGTATTATCAGGGGAAGGTGATGATGAGATACCACCACCACTGCGGAAGCTTGCGGAAGGATCGAACAAGAACCTGGTAACTCTAGTACTCCAGAATAACAACCTCAATGCGTCGACATTCAAATTCTTTGCGAACTCGTTGACCTCCTTACCTAAACTGAAGAGGCTAGAACTGCAATGGAACGATATTGATGAAGACCTGGAAGATGACGTTGATGCTATTCTGCAAATCATGAAGCAGCGTGGTGGAAAATTATTCGTGTATGAGGAAGAAGAGGAGGAGGAGGAAGAGGAGGAAGAGGAGGAGGAAGAGGAGGAGGAGGAAGAGGAGGAAGAGGAGGAGAAAGAGGAAGAGGAGGAAGAGGAGGAAGAGGAGGAAGAGGAGGAAGAGGAGGAAGAGGAAAGGGCGAAAGTAGAAGAAATAGAAGAACAGGCACCATCCCAGGAGGCTCGGAAGCTTGAAGGGGATGTGAGCACGCTGACTGACATTATGAGCAAAATCGCCATCCATTGACTCCCTTATGGTGGCGGCGCTTCTCAATTATTGCATGGGGTCAATTGGGTCATGTATACCAGTTTATAGAGTGCAAATATAATACTCTCCTCACCTTGAATGAGAGGATAATCAGGAATCATATGAGTTGCCGCTATAAAGAGTCATGTACATCGTCTGAGCCGACGAAAAAGAAAGCCTGAATGCAGAGAATCAAACACGATAATATTCAAGTTGAAGATAGGACACAAGAATCAACAGTCGCATCTTTATCCTTTCATTGAACCAGGCATGAATGCTATCCGACAATAATTTGGGTCATGACTCGCCATGTGCCATACCACTGCGGATCGATAGAAACAAAAGATGGCTGAAAACATTCAATGTGACACAGAATAAATGTCATCTCTATCACCAAGTCCTAGGCGTGAACCTTTGGAGATGCACAGGTTACTGGATGGGGAGATCGGATAAACATGCAGGTACTTACATGTAACTGGTGTGGTGTGCTTGACTGGCAGGACCCATGTACTTTGTCGACACCCATTGTGAGCTCCGTGTTCCCAAACTCAACAAAATATTGTTTGTTGCGTAATGATCGAATCTTTGGACTGTAGATCATCGTTGCCATTTGCAGTACCATGTCCAGCTTGTCTTTTGTCTACCGGTGGTCCTTATCCGCTGCTCCTAGAAGTCGGTATACTAACTGGTGGCACGACGGGCAATCAAGCAGCATTCGTGAATTTCTCCACAGTCATAACATCGTCAGCCAGTTGGTGGAGCATAGGGTACACGGAATTGCTGATTGAGAACCCACCGTCATATCAAAGCTATCCATCGGTACCGCTGCTCTTGGTAGGAGCACACGTGAAAGCACCGTAGCTCAAGTGAGACAGTACATAGTGCAAATACCAGACTGGCGAATAATGTTAGTATGCCTGATATCACGGCCAAGTGGCACCCACAGCGATTTAGTATGAAGACATTCCGGACCCATGCTAACACGGATTATACTACGGCATGAGAACCGTAGTTACATGCTTCGCCGCGGATTCGAATCTGAATGCATGACGACAGTCATACCAAGTTATACCGTGGGGCAGTGGACGCGTCAAAGACATGTGAGGAGTACACTGAAGATATGCAATGAATTGGCCCTTCCGTCGCTTTCAAACAGTGGCGATCGTGCCTCTGCAAGTCTTGGACGGACAGCCAAGCGGTACTACCTTGCCTTACAAACCATCCACTTGCCTTCAACCCCTTCCTTGGGCCGAAGCTGTCCATCCCGACACCTTTCCTGCACCCATTCATCAAATCGCACCACAGTCGCTTCGGAGCCAAAACTGTCAAAGAATAGTCGTTTCCCCAGCCACGTCTGCGTCTCATCAGATGAAGAGAGCTCCCGGTATGCATTTCGAAAGACTATCCAGGCTTCATCGCGCGCCTTCAATCGAAGCCGGGAAACTAGCGTATTTACGGCAATTCGGGGCAAATCATGGAACACGGTTGCGGCCGTGACATTCGAGGATGAGATCGGACGTGAAGAGGGAAGTAGGCGCTCGAATGCATCAGGATGCGATAGCCTCTCGAATTGGACAAAGTTAAAGGTGCGCAAGCTTCGAGCCAATGTTGAGATCCATAGATAAGCAGCGGACGGTCGTTCCAGTAAATTAGGAACGAGGTGTCTAATCTGATCCAGATATGTTTGTTGGGAAGGGAAGGTAATAACGAGTTGGTGGAGGAGCAGAATGAGGATGGTGGGGAGATGAAACGGCTGCGGTACGGGAACTGCCAAATAGATGTCTGGCACAAGACGGGACAAGATGGAGGTTGTTTGCACTGGTGCGTCGAAAATGACCGACAAGTAAAGCGAGGTCTCGTAGACTAGGTCAATGGTTGAGGAAATCGAGATGCATCTTGAACACCAGATCAATTTACAGACCTTCCAGCGCGAAGCCATCTTTCCGGTCGGATGCGAACAACCCCTCGCGTAGTTTACCTGCCAGTGGATGCACGGCTGGTCAACTACGTCCCTCCTGGCGTCGACGGTCTCAGCTTGACTCACGGAACAATATCAATATGTTCTCCTGTTGCGCTGACACAATCTGGGACTTGGTAGTAAGAGAACCAGCCCCATACACATCCAAGAGTGTTCTCAGCTACATCGTTGAATAGTGACATAAAGTTGAGCGGTTCATCATGCATCATGTCCAGTTTGAGGCTGCAACGCACTTTTTTGTCGATGAAGGTTCTGAACTCTTCTTGCACAATGCTCTCCTTCAACCTGGATAGCTCAGCGAAGTTGTTAGGAAGAAACATCATTAGCATACTCACAAATCACCACCTTTTTCAAGACCACTGCTGCGGCTAACAGAAGCAATACGTTCCATGCGACGATCATTTGCTGCTAAGACCAAATTACTCCCTCGTCCACCCCGCCCAGCGTCAGGTGGTTCTACGAGTCGGGCGCTTGGCTGAACAACGACATGCCGACCTCGCCCCCGTGATGGCCCGCGGGATGATCCCATATGTGGTGAAAATTTGCAGCTCCAAGTTTGACGGCGTTGGGCAAGAAAAGGCGTATGTGAATTCAACAGTTTCTCAGGCTCAACCAGGGAAACCTTGCTAGAGGATGCGTGTGTACTTTGAGTTTTTAGTTACCAGGGGAATTCAAACAACGCGCAGAAAAATCTATCTAAAATTTTCGGTAGCTCCTATCTATCAGGATATAAACTCATTGACTACTCTTATCTAGTCATACAAACTTGTGCTGCCATGATGAATACCCATTCCCTCTTAAAGCCATTCACCCTTGAAAACCCACAGATAGATAGTCTTGACAAAGTGGATGACAAGGGCATAACCCGCAATCATACCAAGCAAGTAGGTGTAGAACATTGGGTCAGGAGGCGTCATTTGGAGAGCCGAGTTGATCTTAGGAATGTACGGGATGGCCATCGACACGCAAGCCATCCCAAATGTGACGATAACCACCGGCAGTGAGGCTCGCGACTGGAAGAAAGGGATTTTGCGGGTTCGGAGGAACTGAATAATGAAGAGCTTTTTGGGGAACCATCAGGATGCAATACGTGAAACATGGAGGGTTTAATACCTGTGTCAGAGAACCTTCCAAAAACCAGTTTGTCTGTGCGAGCGGGACAAGTGGGGAATGCAATGTCCGAATTTTGTAGTGGAACCTGCAGATACAGTCAGGTAAAGACAACCAAATGAGAATATGACTAACCAATTGATAGAGAATGTAGTGATGTCGAATGGGCTAGAGAATGGACCTAGACAGATCATGAAGCGAACGATGGACCAAGCACTCCACGTCTTCGGCCGTTCCAGATACTCCGGATCAACGTTGTCCCTGCCATGAATAAGCTTTCGATCTAGGGAAACACGAAAGAACACGAACCAAGGTATCGATGCCTGAGAGAAGTCATAGAGCAAGTTCTGAACCAATAGTTGCAGCGGTAGCATCGGCTGGTAAGGTAGCCAAGCAGAAGCGACTAAAGGTTCGAAGCGTCAGTGAGATCCTCTGAGAGACCACAAACCGTACCCAAGACCGAGAAGACATTCCCAAAGTTCGATGAGCAAGCCATCTTGATATACTTAACGGTGTTCAAAAGCCTTTGCGCTAGCATAAGTCTCGTGGTTGAAAGCACAATACCGAAGTTCAAAACATACGTGATCCTGCCTTCCACCACACCCCGCGCGACAACATCAAGGCTTTTCTCCAGTAGAATGACGTCTGCTGCCTCTTTAGCAATCTCGGTTCCAGAATCCACGGATATGCCAACGTCAGCGCCACGAATAGCCAAAGCATCGTTGACACCGTCTCCTAGAAATGCAACAGCACGGCCGCCGCCACCTTCTCGCAGAACTTTCACCACTTCGAGTTTCTGGTATGGCGACAACTTCGCGAAGATGATTGCACGCTCAACTGTCTCCTTCAAAAGCTCGCGGTCCTTAGTAAGTTCGGCGAGCTGAGGCCCCGTAACAATCAAGCTTGACTCATTGACTGACTCAGAAGATATATCGAATCCTGCTTCTTCATCCTTGAGGGAGTGTGCAACAGTGACGTTCGTGAGGTTGAGAGGATTGAATAAGCCAAGATCACGGGCGACTTTAGCAGCTACCGCTGGGACATCTCCAGTGAGAATTCGAACCTAGGTGGGATCGATCAGTTCCACAGGACCATGCGATGAACAATGAAAAGCGGTATAATACCTGAACATGAAGACTTCCAAGCTTCCGGATTGCATCAGCAGCATCGGGTTTCAATGGATCCAGCAAGGCGACGAAACCAACGAACATCAAATCCTCCTCGTCCTCGGCAGAGATGGTCGCACCCATTTTGATGGACGCCTTGCGACAAGCGACGGCGATCAACCGAAGACCATCCTTGTTTAGTCGCTTAGCGGAATTGAGGATTTCAAGACGATCAACTTCCGTCAATGTAGCAGACGAAGAGGAGTCGAACATGATGTTCCCCATCGGATACGTAGTTTCTTCACACTTGAAGGCGCAAACGCATCGCTCCAGGACCTCCTCCACGGCTCCCTTGGTTATGAACAATGCTTCCCCATCACTAGTAGAGTGGTGGGATGCAATGACTGAAAGCATGCGGCGCGTAGAATCGAATGGAACTTCTCCGAGTTTAGACCAACCGTCCAGTTGGCCATCATTGTCAGAAAACTTCTCATCTGCGCGGATATAGTCCAGAATGGCACGGTCGATGGGACTGCGAGATCCCGTTTGCAGAAGGGAGTTGATGAAGGACAACTTGATAGGAATGTCTGACAGTTCGCCTCTGATGTTAACAGATTTCCCCACACGAACGAGGTCAGCGGTCAATGTGCCTGTCTTGTCAGAGCACAGAACGCTAACTGCACCCAAGTTTTGGATTGCGTCGAAGCGCTTTACGATGACTTTCTGCCTGGCGATGCGAACAGCTGATAATGCCAAGTTGGAGGTCTTTATGATCACAGGTGAACGATGGACGGGCTGGGGGAACCAAAAGACGCTTACAACTATCATGGGAAGCATCTCCGGAGTGATCCCAACCGCAATCGCAATCGCAAACATGACAGCACCCTTCCAATCCTTGCTAACTGCTCCTTGAACAATAAACACAGCCGGTGCCATGATCTGAAAGGGTACGAATTTACGTTTGCATAGGCTGAAAGGCAGAAAAAAAACGGGACTAACCGCCATGAAACCCAGAAGGACGTAGCTAACTTTCTTGATGCCTATCTGGATGGTGTTCTCTGGCCTTTTCCTGTTGAGCTCCTCGGCAATAGCAGCCATGTATGTGTCCTTTCCAGTA
>JBBPJJ010000028.1:0-59111 GCA_038088635.1 Veloboletus limbatus
GTCTGGAGCTCACTGTCTTTGTCTCTCAGTTTCTGACAGTGAGCTCCAGGTATGTCCCTAGCTATTCTACTCGAATATCATAGTTTCTGACAGTGAGCTCCAGCTGAGTGTATCCAGCTGTTAACAGTGACTCCCTCATGATATTTCTGTGACTGATGAATGGATTGACTGACAAAGTTATTGTAGGGCATAGTACTCATATTGTCCTTGACAACATGCACCGCGGCGTTATCTTCAGCCACCGGCATCTCGGCTGAAAAAACATGGTGATGAAAGTGTGACAAAAAAACCATGGTTTATTTGCAACTGTCCAGGCTCTTATTAATTGGCATGACAAGGGTCGGAGAAATCTAGACGACGACGACGACGGTGCGCTCTGAAAAGTTACGCTAGCAACATTAAAGTAGTGCTAATAGAGGTACTGAATGAATAAAGCCGATTAATGTCGTGGACTCGGTTTCAAAAATTATGCGAGGAATGCGTAATGAAGTGTTTATGTGGCAGCAAAGTGGATTAGAAAAGAAGGCGGCGGATCACAGATGGGCCGGGCGTATACTAGAGGAGGGCGGCAGGGTGAAGCTGAATGCAGCTCGCATAAACGGTCCAGCGGAATGCCAGCGCGGGGCTATTCCCCTGGGAGTGTGGACAACGAGGGAACGGGGCCGCTCAGCGTCGCCGGGGCTCAAAATCCACCTTGAATGACGTTGTGCGGTCGTTGGAAGCTTTCCAGAGCTGCTTAAAGTGAGGACGGCCAAAGACCTCGAGAAGCGCAGCTTGATTGGCATTGATCCATTGGACAGAAGGGAGACCACGGGTAGTGGTATATAACCCCTGTGGGAGTTGCTCGTCGTAGACGAGGGTGACAAGGCCGGTGAGGAGACATTGGACGAGGTTCAGGATGTCGCTGATGGGTTGAACGATGAGTCGCTGGGTTGCGAACACGTCGCTGTGAAAGACCATTTGCCATTGAACGCGTCTCTCCGGGGAGAAGAAAGAGGAAGCGTGCGTTGGAAGCTGCAATTTCAATTTTGGACTGAGCGGGAGGCCACCTGGGGAGCGCCAGGGGGATGGTGCTTCGATGGAGAAGAGCATGCGAGGGTCGGCAGGCTGGGAATCCTGCCAGCCGTGCTGCTGTATGAGCTGTGACTTTAGGGAGAGAAGCCATTTGTGAGCATGGGCGTAGGTGGTGCCCAAGGCCTCTGCGGTTGTGAGGGGTATGCCTGTGCGGCGGGCCCAGTTGTCCATGTTGCGGACATCGCTGGAAAAGTGGACCTGGGCAGTAGAGGAGGGAGGCGTTTGCATGGTTGGTGAGAGGGACAAGGGAAAGGGGAGATTTAAAAGGGCGCAGGCAGACTGCCAGGCGTGTATCGGGTGACAGAGAAGGAGGGCGGGGGAGCGGGAAGGGGAGGGGGGCAGGGGGAGAGGGGGCCTTTTGAAGGGACGGAGGGAGACTGGCGGGCGTGGGTCAGACCACTATAATTGGCGGGTGCGGTGCGATCCCGACCACATAATTGGCCATTTCGACCCCGCGCCGGACGTGCAACGTGTTTCGACGACAAGCCATCTCCTTCTTTTTTGGGTCATCTTCTGACGCAATCTATCCACTTTTCCCTTTTTTACACACAATCCATACCATTTCGGGATCATTTCCGCGCAAATATTCCCCCTCCTCCTCCTCCGCCCCTCCATGCATCCATTCGACATCTGGGCCACTTATCAGTCCCTCCTCACCAATAAAGAGGTCAGCCTCACATCTGCAACCACCACGATCAACTCACCGTTTAAAGTTGTCTATCCCTCTCGCCGCCATCTTGGCGCTCACCGAGCTCGTCGAGAGGTCCGATGGTAGCCCCGCAACGATAACACGCCTCGCTCCCATCTGACCTTTCTTCCTAGCCGGGACCATGTTCGAGCTCGTAAAAGCGCTCAATGACGGCGCCAGAGTCTTGAGTGAACGTTCTCCCAATCCCATCAGCCTCAACGCCGGTTGCGAGCTTTTCATCGCGTTTGTCACCCTCTTCCCGCACGATTCCGATGTGAGTGGACCCGCGTTACCTACATCGCTACTCATCCTTCAAAGAGTTTCTCCGATCTCAAGACAGAGCTCGTCAAGCAAGGCCAAAAATACGCCACAGAAGCCCTTACTTATCGCGAAAAAATAGCTGAACTTGCCCTCGGATTCATCAAGGACGATTCAATCGTGAGGGTACCCGCGTGTTTCACCGCCTCACTTGTACTCACTTCATCCGCAAGATCCTCACTCATTCCTATTCAAGAGTCGTCATGAAAACCCTCCTCCGTGCGCACAAGAGGATGCGTATTTCAGTCTATGTCACAGAAGCAAGACCTCGTGGCCTTGGGTTCGTTCTCCCTACTCTCTCCCTCTTGTATTTCACCATCCCGACCCTTCAGTCTCCGAACCTATGATGAACTTTCTGCAGCCGGAATCCCTTGCACGATCGTACTCGACTCTGCTGTATCATATGTCATGGATAAAGTCGACTTCGTCCTCGTCGGCTCAGAGGCCGTAGTAGAGAGCGGTGGCTTGATAAATGCCGTCGGCAGCAACCAGATAGCTATCATCGCGAAAGCTGCCAATATTCCTTTTTATGCCCTTGCAGAGAGGTTCGTGCCGTGGTTCTTACATGACTCGTCCTCACGCCACCCTTATCTTGCTTCCAAAGCTACAAATTCCATCGACTATTTCCGCTATCGCAGTATGATCTTCCAACCCACAATCCTAGCATCCTTGCTTTCCCCTTACCGTCCACTTCCTCATCAATCATGGCGACGGATGAAAATACATCAACGCCTGAACCGCCAAGGGCCATGACGCACGAGCAGATCGCATGTCATCCGGATGTGGATTACACAAGGTGATAATCAAATTCTGCAATGCGCCGTCTTTGCTGATCTCACGCAGGCCTGATCTCATCACCCTTGTGTTCTCTGATGTTGGCAGTCTTACCCCTGAAGGAGTCAGCCAATATCTTGTCGGAATGTTTACGGGATGATCGCGTTCCATAACAGAATATTTATCGCATGTATTTCTGGGTATGCGATAAGGTTTTCGATAACCTTTGTCAGTCGGTAATCAGCAACAGACATATTTACACCATTTCTCACCTACCTATGGAAGTTGAAATGCTATGGTAGGCAAACTTGTCATTGCGTGAGCGGCGCCTCAAAAACACGCCGTCACCTCCATCTTCCTGCTCGAAAAGCATGCGGTCCATCAAACTCATCAGACTTCGATAAATGGCGCATTTTCCCTTAGATCAACCGCGACATCGCTGCAGTGCAACAATTCATCTCACCCTGTCCGAGACGAGAGAGATGCTTTAAAACCTGCTGCATCAGCCGAGCACTGCAATAATCCTTTTAGGATTTAGTTCCGCTCCGTCGTAGAAAAGGCAGGAGCAATATAACAGTGGAGACCAATCATAAGAGTGTCGTACAACCATCGGTATGCCGTCCCGACATTAAAAATGTGGACACGACATTTCGAACGATACCACCAACGCGGTTCCGAAAGGATCATTTCGCCTCGCTGTCCCCAGCCCTTGTTCGCTGGGATACATTCACATCGGCACTATCCGCTAGGGAGACTGTTTTGGCTCTTTTAGTTTTGAGTTTTTGACGGACTCCCCACTTAAGGAGTGGGGCACTTAGTTCTTTATGTCCCAATCGTAGAACACTGCGTCCGTCGTTGGACCGAGCGAAAATAGTTCCGCCCGAGGAGCACCGAACGGATTCCTCGTGTAGCATTGCTGTCACATTGGACCAGATGGGTTCAGTGATAATCCAAGGAGAACAGACGGGTTGATACCCAATCAATGACACAGCAATATCGCGACGATCTGACTTGTCCCGGATTTTCTTCTGGTTCCCCCCCCCTCGCATTTATAATGCGTTTCGGAGCTGGAGAGCTCTCCACCTCGAGAAATCCCTACCCTCCTCGCTCCCCTCAATATGTGCCACTGGAGAAGGTCGGATGGCTTCCGTCTAATAATGCTGACCCAGTGACCCACGTTCGGAATAGAGTGCAGCATACCTATAAGGGCTGCGGACATGTTTACGACCTGGTTCGCCCATTGTCTTCCTCCTCGTATCCCGAATGTCTTGACCAAAAGTCCATACAGCCAGATCAAATGGTTGGTCATGGCAATCCAGGATGGCTGTTGCTCATCAGTTGCTAGATTCAATGCGACAATCGATATTGCAAGTTCAGCTCGACCCATCCAAGCACTTGTGTTTCTCCCGCATGCACAGAAACGTGCTGGCAATAGTGAGGACTCGAGGCTAGACAGTTAAGAGATAAGCTGACTCCGCGACCAGCCGTCAGTTTCCACAGCAGTACAGTGAGTGCACAGCCAATTCTGACACGGTGTCACAGAAGCACTGACGATGGATGGGTGACATGCAGATCCCCAGATAGACTCCTATTGCCCGCTTTGCGTACAGCAAGGCAGAGGTTAAGAGGGTCACAGGTTGGCGGTAGCAATCGGCGTGACACTCTCAGTTGAGACCGTTAACAGTGATATGGCTGCGATTGAGATGAATATATGTTTTGTGTTCATGGTTCAAATCAAAGAGTGTGTGTTTCGCACCATGTCAAGATGAACCGCAGGGTGGTCCAGAAAATGTGCCAGCGAGCTGGGAAAGAAGTAAGGAGGGGGAACGCAAGGGATAGGAACCAACGAGAAGGACAAGTAGTCGAAATCGGTCATTGTGTTGTAATAATTTCGTAAAACTTCAGCTCACCAAATGGACGGAACAATGGAAGAGATGCGGCGTTCAGCAAACCGAGGAGGCAGAACCGCTGCGCTACAGGAATTGGCAATTTTGCCAGGCGGTGGTGTATAGCGTTCTTCATTTGTGTTTGTCAAAAAACACAACACAGACGCGACGCAGCGTGCGAATTGTAAAACCGCCGCTCTGAAGGTAGCTGAAAACGGACGTTCCTCGGTATCCTTGAAAACCATCTTGAAGGGCGCCCAAGCTCGCGAGCGCAATTGCGACAGGGTGCACGCGATGAGATACTCCCGTGTCCAGTGATCGAGAATTGGGAGCACACGAGGCGCGTGTTGAAATGAAGAGATCAGATCCGCGGGCGTACAGGTTATCATTGGTTGGTATCCACGAGCTTTGCCTTGACGTGCCAACCACCACCCCATACTTACATCGAGGCCCCATCATGTGGGTCAGAGTTGCGGGGGGCCTGAAGTGCCAACCCAGCCCGAAGCCGGAGCCAGTCAGATAACTTGCGTTCTGAAATTCCTAGGTAGATCAGTAATTGAATAGATTGGGACTCGGAGAGGTGTGGCAGAGATCTCTTACGTGATCGTTCGGTGGCGTTGGTTCTGCCAGCCCATCTTACCGTCTGCTCGCTATCATGGGAGCGCCTCCCAACGAATATTCCGTCTCTCCGCAGTGGTTGTTCCCTATCGATGCTCTTCGATTTACTCCAAGTGTAGTCACGTCCGGTTACTCCGTCGGAAAAGAACTGTATGATCGTGCGAGGGGTGTCGAATTCTTGTTTCGGTTGGGTTCTTCCCTCGGACTGTTAGCAGTCCTTGTCGTGCTCTTTCACGTCTGTAATCTCAACCCCCTCTCGCCTTACCATCCCACAGACCTTCATCAGCAATATTCACCGCGGCGACTTGGTTTCACCGCTTTTTCATGAGGTTCTCCATGGAGGACTACCACAGACAAGTAGCCACCCCACTCCCCTTTACTCATCGTCCATATACTCAGACGCCATCCTAATAGGACGTTGCTGCTGCATGCATATTTTTGGCGACTAAAACTGAGGAATGTGGCAGGAAGTTACGTGATGTTGCGAGGGTGTGCCAGTCCAAGATCACCGGAATGGATGTTTCACACATACCCGCTGAGAGTGTGGCAAGTATATTTGCCCGTTTGAATTACCCAAACCTTTTTTTCATAGATTTCTTCAGGAGATCGAGCAGCAACAGACAGCCATCTTACTCACCGAAGAAGCCCTACTCGCAGCTCTCTGTTTCGATTTCGTGACAACAAGCCCTCACGTCATTCTAGTAGACATTTTTGACACACAGCGAGCGAGTACTCAAGTTCAGGATTATGCATGGAGCCTGGCCCATGATTCGTAAGTTTTTTTCTTACAGATCGCTGTTTCCTTTCTCACGTACACGAGTAGATACCGCACGCCACTCTGCATTTTTTTCTTGCCTCGTATTGTCGCAGCTGCATGCTTTATTTTGGCGCAACGTGCGGCTGAAGGACCTCATTCACCCTCGCTAGATGCTCGGATATCCGCATCTCCGCCATCTGCCTCTCTTCCGACACCCCCGTCACACAAACCCGGCTCCCCAGATGCTTCTCGCTTCGCCGTCGACTATTTCGGGTTTTCTGAGTTAGAATTACAAAATCTTGCAGGTCAGGATGCCATTTTCTGGTTCGAGTCTGCAGGCTCAAGTCGACTATGTAGATGCTCTCAGTATAATGTTAGAATTTTACTCAGCTCAAGATCCACAGACTACCTTCCATGTTTCCTCACTTACATCGGTCAGTCCTCGCAGGAACCCTCAGACACCCTCTCTGATCTAGAGCAGATCACCCCACCAGTTCATTCCCCTCGACCGAAACTGTACGAACCATTCTCACAGCTACTGCCCGCAGTACCTGTAGCAGTAAACAACAGCAGCTTGACGCCGGAGTCATTTCGTGGGATTACATCTCCTTCGATGACTCCCTCCCACGTGCATGTCACGAAAACGACACCGGAGACCCAAAGTAAAGCCCCGCGTCTTGATCTGAGCTGAGTTGCTCAGTAATCGACACGAACATATGGTATGTCCCACGGGATCACTCATCGCCATCAACTTTGCAGTGTCCTTGTATGTCATAGCTGGAGTGGTATTAAAATACTGTAGACACTGTTGAACACCAAAACGGTTCATAACTCAGTCAGAACTGGACTAGATCTGCAATCTTTTCCTACAACTTTAAGCGCTACGAATGGTCGAGGGGGGCATGGAGCGCGGTCAATCATCCATACACTTCACACATTAGAACACAAAGAATTCGGTCTGTCCCCGATGGCAGACCAGTAAAGATAATTCAGTCAAGTTCTTGCAGTAGGCCTTCAACTGATACGACCCAGGGCTTATTGCCCCAGCGGCCCAGGCAGGCTTACACGTAGGCTCAAACCAGCGTCGCCATTCATATCACATTGCAGCGCTGACGCCACATGCCGCGCGTACCATAGTTTAAATGTCGAACCTCCAAGGATCTCGGTATGAGGATGGGAAGAGGTAATGCAGTTTTACCGTTTTCATATACGATATGCGTTCAGCTGATGCATTTTCCAATCAAACGGCCATAACTGCTAGTGCTTCGGCGGGCTCTTCGCGAGAAATGTCGCGTGGCGTTGCAACCAGAAGCTGTTTATGATGTACTAACTCATGCGAGATCTCAGGCACGACGAATCCACCAGGGTAGCCCATGGCAGATATTAACCAGAAGGCAAGGGCTTCTAGAACCGTCGGTATATGAGAGTCAAACGCATAGACAGGGGACACAAATGAAGCACTCCAGCCTTGGATCACAGATTAAGAGGGGATACTCCGCGAACTTTCGGGGGAGAAACTCACCAGTGGAGAAAACACCAAAAACCCAATGTGTGTACGTGGTGACGATGAACCATGGACAGTCTCTAGAGACACAGGTATCCCAGACCTTCCGATTAATCAGTACTATCCTCTCGATGCATTGAAGCAGGAGAGAACCTTGCTCCAGAGCCATTCTTTGCCGTGAAGAGCACTCTGTACTTTATTTCTCGACGAATCCGTTGAGGAGTGATCAGGAAACTAGGATCTATCAGTTCCTTCGACAAACCCCCTGAGCCACGTGATCACACACCGACTGCCCTCGAGCAAATTCTTGTAGGTCCTTTGCAGGTAGCACCCAAGGTGGCATCAAGAATAAGCATAATACATGCTGCGAAAATATCGGTTTGCCTTGGTCACTTTTGATGTGTGACCATGTTGAAGTCTTCAAAAAGGGTCCCTCCTCACAAGGAAGGAATTTCCATGATTTTGAATCCGCATATAGAAGATTCAGAATGCGGCGAATGCTTTCCAGTGGAAACATATCGACCCAGACAAACACACTTTAGCCTTTGGTCAGACCAACGATACTTGAACACAACCGATCAAACGTACCGTTCGATGTCTTCGGCACGTGCAAGTGGTAAAGGATCTATGGAAAAGAATGGATCGCAAGGAATGGTCAAACGCTCTCCAGTGCGTTCATCCTCGTCGTTCACGCCTAATGATTGGCATGGCACGAATTCTTCTACCCCTGACCCTGGCAGTTAGCTATGCACGCACAAAACTAGGAGTGGTACGAACAATCAGACATTATATCACTGAAGAGCGTGGCGTTGATCGTATGCACGAGTCTCAATTTGCGGTACCGCTCTGGGCGAACGTTCAAAGAAAGACGGAATAACCCAGTGCCGGGTTCACCACGAGGGGAGCGGTAAGCCATGACCGGGAGCCTTGCTTCTTGTATATAACATCGCAGGTTGTCTGATGCTCTGAATGCCATGTTATTCTAGCCTAAACGTGTGAACGGTATGGAAGGGAGACAGAGACAAGTCGGAATGCAGAGGCGGGCGGGCACCTAGTTATGAGGTACAAACCTGACAAAGTTTCCATAGAAACTTGGCATGAATGAGAATCGACCGATCGAGGAGACCTACAGAGACAACACGAACCAAAAAGAGTACAACGCCTCATGTGCGACACTGTGTTGGCAGCAGCATCCAGCTTTTTAACCTAGTTCCAGTAACAAATCCCCCATGAGTCTGGCAGGGAGGCACCGGTTGCATGGTCTCTTTGTTGACCGTTCAAGTTGTCGGGGCATCCTTGAATTGGCGGCAGCTGCCAAAGATAGAAGACGGCCTCAGTACGTCGTCATATCCATTTCATGTCTCCGCCGCTTCTTCTTATGCTCTTCATCGTCCTCAACGCTAATCAGATACGTATCGATTGACATCGACTTCAGAGCTTGTCAGCTATCACTTCAGATAGCGATTGCCTGGATCTATCTCACATGAAGAACGCAATCCCATGGTCATCGCGCCGAACGTAGTACAGGTCAAGCAAACACGTATTTCCTAGTCGTGACGCACCTACGCATTGAATGAAAGCTAAAAAGATTCCAACGGAAAAGTCATCCAAATAGCGGGTCTTCATTATGTATACAATATCCTAAGGTACGTCTGTACTACCTGGCGAAGCAGCGGCGAGCGCCAGCGCGGCTGCGATATGCTGAACCACAGGATAGCTGTTACAGCTAGTTATGATCTCATAACTCCCACCACGACCGGCCCACCAATTTGGCAACCAGAACAGACAGTGGGACTAATACGGATCGGGTTTTTGACGGGCAACGCCATCAGTCTTATGCAAGACTGAGATTTGCATCCTTGGGCTTAGATCAGCAACCTCTTATTCAGGCCGCATTGGGAATACTTCCTCACCAACGGGATGCACGTGTCTTCTGCTGAAGAGACAGTTAGGTCTCAGGCAGTCCTGTAGTCGTGTTGACATGGATACGAAATGCCCACAAGGGGTGTGGTAGCGGCCGTCAATTATCTGGAATAGGATGACAGCTCAAGTTGTGGTTAGGAACGAGCGAAGCACGTACATTATGACACATTTCGAAAAGTAGAAAAAATGGGTCGGAGGGCCTGAGTTAACACAAGCTCCAGGGTGGTTGTAAGTTGACTCTAGTTAGTATCCTACCGTCATGGTTAAAGGATTTTATGTGAATTCCGTTGTTGTGTCACAAATGCGCACGGAAACCTCATTCCCTACGGTCGCCGGTCACATTGACAGCCAGGCGAGGCGAGGCAGATACATCGTAAAATTGGGCCGGAACACGAACGAATAATACGTTGCATGAACTGCAGTGTGCGGCCCCGTTCCGGCCATCTATAGCAGACCCATGGCAAATATTAGATATACGAAGCTCGCTTTCCCTTGATAGCGTTCAGAGTACGCACCAGCGTACACTTTTATATCGTGTTTCCTTCTCGGCGGACTAAAGAGATGAACTTGGGCCATTCTTGTCGTTTCACGAGGTGCAAGATAATTTATCTCCGATGCAATGAAGCAGTGCATCGCAGGGGAAGAGCACTATTTATCGATCCATCGTGGTAAACACGAGGTATCGAGGGTGCGAAAGGACGAATTGGGGGACGCCGCCGCATCATGTAAAAAATTTCAAGCCATTCACCTTGCTATGTAGGATAATTGCCAATCCCGTTGATACGACTGATGAATTGGCCAAACCAGTCACGTTACAGCGCATTATGCACCGGAGTTTTGTTGGCTTGATAGAATCTTAGGGTTGACCGTCAGTAACTGAATTACAAATAAACACGAGGCCAATCAGAAATCGCTAGTGGACAACGATCGCCACCAGTCAAGCGTCGCCTAGCCGCGCGTGGGGTGAGGGGAGTTGCATATTGAATAAAAGGCCCATCTGCACAAGGGTCTTCGGCCCTCGCAGACAAACACCATAAGTCGCCACGCCTCCGAGTATTCTATACGCTGATACCGTCCCATCATACTGCCCATAGTCCGTTATTTAGCGGCGGCGGCTATTGTATCACCAAAGGTAGCCGTGCACGGTGAAGCGGTTTTGAAATTGATCGAATTTACTTCAGAAAGCCACACGGCAAAGTTCGCGGCGCAGCTGATCCGTAGAAATGTTCCGCCTGAAGGTTGAAGCGCTTGAAGTTCCGAACATGTGGGAATGGGGCAGTAAAGGCTGAAGGTCACGAGAAGTCGCCATAAAAAGCGTAGGTTAGAATTATTTGGCATACAGTTTTGAAAGGATCGACAACTTTGCTCAACCACCCCGCCGACGTATTGTACTGACCAGTTGTACTTTTTTTCTGACCTGCGGGTACACGTACAGTCAATGCGAATGAACAAAAAGGCAGATGATTTTTACATACCGCGTCGGCAAACCGTTTTCTCCACCTCTCGCTTCGAAGGCGTGCCCTTTTATCGCCTTTCTTTTCGTGCCGAACAGTCAGCGCGATCTCTTTGGCTACATGGTTTTGTCGTAGACGCAGGTTGAGTTGTTGAAAAGTATTCTGCAGATCTCCATTCCGGACAGTGAGCCGTCTACCTGCATCAAAAGTTCGGTATTAGGCAATCGAGGGATTGACAGACACACCTGTCCACGTGTTTGGAGGTGGAGGGAGCTTCAGGTTATTGCTTTTGTCTACCCATATGTCGGCAGGTAATTTGTTCCCTGGCAGCGAACCTTTGAAATCGAGTAATTTTCCTAACATGTCCGTCAGGTCGAAAGCACCCGGATCCGGTGATGCGGGGGAGAACCGGGATGTACTAGATGTACTACGAGCACCGCTCAAAAATATTGCAGGGCTCGTCGCTGCACGACTTCCAGACAGTGACGCGACATATCGTAGAATGGCCGGCGTGAAGTGAGGACTCCAAGGCATTTTCGCGTCGACTGATAGAGCCAAAAAAATGCTCTAAGACCAAATACAGCAATCCTACGTCGGGTACCGGATGCAGCTAGTTGTACTAGTGCCGCCATTGATGTCGTCCGTCCTAGAGGAAGAGTTCGAGGTTGTGGAGTCCTTCGTGCATTCAGCTCATCATCACTCATTGAAAATTAGGTTCTCGAGGCCATATACCCCTCAGAGCTATCAAGTTTGTCTCCGATTAATTTCTGCAGTTCGTTCACTCAACAACTCATGGAAAGTCGTATCGGACAGACAGATCGCGATCGATGTCGAACCAGACATCGTTGTAAATGGCGCAGAGCCCTGTGAGCCAGCTCGTCTAATCTCGCACCCACAACCAAATTCATATTAGGATGCGGAAGAAAGTCAAGCTGAAATTAACAGTCAATTACGCCGATGACTACCCCGATACTCTGCCCGAACTAGGATTAGAGGCTGTTGATGGAGAACTGACTGATTCAGAGAGTAAAGCACTTTCGAAAAGTCTTTGGGATGTGGTATGTTGTGGCTTTCGTTTTAAAGACGGAATACTAGAGTCTGCTGCAGGGCGAAGAAAACAAGGGCATGGCGATGACATTCACACTGGTTTCGCATCTCAGAGAAAAACTGTCAGGTTTGGTGGAAAACCGTGTAATGGCACGCGTAGCCGAGGAGCGCGAAAGGGAACGTCTGGCAATTGAAGTAAAATCCCACTTGGACTCTGCCACAGAGTGTTGATAGACTGTGCGTTAGGCGGAGGAGGCACGCACTCGCGGAACCCCAGTCACGATCGCGTCTTTCAAGGCCTGGAAGGCTAATTTTGACAAAGAAATGTTTCAGAGAAAACGACTGGATGAAGAAGAGAAGTTGCGTGCCCTCGTTTCCAAGGAGAGGGAGGAGGTCAAGAAAATCGGGACTCGCTTGACCGGTTCGCAATCTCTCGCTACCTCATCTTCCTGCCCTCTATTGAGGGTTGTTAACAGGTCGCCAACTCTTTGAAAGAAACAGGAACCTCGAGCACGAAGATGACAATCTCATGGAGGAGGGGACTGTCTCTGTTGACTTCAGTCAGTACGAACGCACCCAGTTGGAGGAGGAAGACAACGATGAAGACCGCGTGCACTTTAGCGACAGTGATTGAGATGCGCTTTTTTCACTATAAAATGAGCGCAAAGTAGCGCGAGCTTCGTATGCATTGTATTCATAATCCAGCTTCTAAATCGAGATCTATAGGCCTGCTATCATGCCGGCTTCTGCCTCGGGACCGACGATGATGAGTTCCTCGCCAACAGCTTTACAGCCTAGTCTTTCGGATCCTACTTCCGTTAAGAGTCCGTCTACTTCCTGGAGCTTCTTCATGTTCTGTCTATCTCGACAAATATCCTCTCCCGTGGCACGCAGCCATTCAATCACTGGGGTGCATACCCACCTCCTCACCTGACCCCATCCACCATCCGATTCAAACCATCCAAGGTGGCCGCCGTTAGGGGTTAGGACTGTCACTACCCAATCATTATCTTTCGTGTCCATCGGAACCTCTTGAACCACTGGGTCATCTACAGCATTGATGGAGAGGAAGGGTATCCGTATATTGCCGAGTACCTTGTGACTGGAGGCATATTCATAATACTCAAATGCGGATGCAAAAGGCCAAGGAGGCGAAGCACCGCCTCCGATCCTAGTAAAGACTTGATCAAACGTCTCGACGGTAGGCCAACTCAAGGCACAGGCGCGAGTCGCGGCTTCAGCTATGGCAAGATTGGGATCACGAGTAAGCGACGAAGTATGCCTCCTTAGGATATTCACAAGATTTTGGCCCATTCCCTTGGAGTAAACGTGGCGTCCAATGTATGTCGAGTCAAGCCTATTATGGCTGAGCGGACGCCGGAACAAGAATGAAGGCAAATGCTTACTTCTGGATATTCGCCGTCAAATTCCACGGCTACGTGACGGAGCGGGTTAATCTCACTTCTCCAAAACTAGAAGATGCAACGTACACATCCTAGGACACATGCCGACTGAAAGCGGCAATGCCCCCCTTCCTCGGCAATGTAACGAGTCATCACATTTGCTCCGAGGGAGAAGGAGAGTCCTAGCAGGGGAGCATTCGGGAATTGGTTGGATATATGGAACACAGCCTGGCGTATATCATCCGTATGCCCCGCAGAATAAAGCTGGGGACTTGTGATGGGCACGCCCGCACCTACAAAGGGCTAGTTTTAATGACACGCGTCTTCGCAGTGGGTCGCGATACCACGTACATCCGCGGAAATTAATAACCACAGCACGATAGCCAAGTCCGCCCTGTGCAACCGTTCGGCAAGCGGGTGCTAGGACGGCTCTCACGTACGATTCATACGAGCCTTGAAGAGCCTCAGCTAAGGGGCTACCCATGCGACAAAGGGGATTATACCTCCGGTGAGTCCGTGCATGACCACTATAATGGGTGTTTCAGACGGCATGTTGCTGTCATCCACCGGAGTGAAGTCGAGCCCGCTGCGCAGGAAAACTATCAAACCGGGACCTGCAATATCACTGTTCGAACTGACACTGTTCCGCCATCCTTTAAACGGAGAAAGGTCCTGAATCCTTGACCTGAGATGTGAACTGAATGTAAATGAAAGATTCTACCTCCTGTAATCCACCTTGTCTCTCTGTGAAAAATCACCGACGACGCAGTACAAGGTCTGCATGTGGCCACTGATGGGGGGGGTTAGTCTTCATTTTGAACTAACCGTCATACTACAAGACCTCGGAAGCCACCAAGCGGGATGAAACTCGGAACGCAGGCTGGGACATCTTTTCTCCACGAGTTCTTGAAGGGAGATGAATTCGTTTCCCAGCGAGACCTTGGTCTTAATAAGAGCAGGGGAAAGAGGATACCTAACTTGTGTGATACGATCCTGGTTGAAGAGAAAATTCATGTTCGTCCGCTCGGGAACGAAGGCAGGCGGCGGAGCTGAACAAAGGCTGAAGCGTCTCGGATGCGAGAACGCGCCGTGGGTCCGTGACATAACTGCCATCACGGTAGTTATTGACAACGATATTGAGCGTTTGCAAACTAGCTAATAGTACAGATCATTTGAGTACTAGCAGGTTACAGGTTGGATCCAGCTGGCAAGTCACGGGTCACAGTCACCAGCCTCGACACGTTCAACGATCACCCTCATGTCCCTGTACAAGACCCAGCGCTGTCGTGTGGGTACATCCTTCTCAATCCATATACTATTCTGATAACCCGTCCGCAAGCACTTCGACGAGGCGGGTATTCCTATCAAACCGTATTGCTCCCAGGGCAACAAGTGTCGGCGCGTACTACTGACTAGCTGCGATGGCGTGTCCATGTTAGGCTTAACCCTCCTCTAGATTCATACATCCAAACGATCGTCAGTGGGTCAAGCTCAAGCGTAGGAATGATGACACCCCTTCTCCGGAAAATAGCGAGACTGTGAGATCAAAGGGGAAGAATAAGCCGGGCAGTCCTCTTCAGCGACAACGTTCCTCGCCTTTGGTACCACAGACGGATTTATTTAAGCGCAAACAAAAAGATAACACTCGAGAGCACAATCATCGGGATTGTTCTACTTGGAATGGAGATCGCAGGCGTGATTCCGATTCCTGGGGTCATGCCCGAGAGCGCGATGACTCTTTTGAGCGAGGATATTCCTTGAAGAGAGTAAACGACGAAGGTGACCAGTACCCAAATCAACGACCAAGGCTGGCTGAGAGAGTCAGTCATCAAACAACGTCGTGTGTGCGATACGCTGACCCGCCATAGCCCTCGTATGGATCCGCTTCTGGGGGTGACACCAGCCACGCAACCCAGACGGATAAGACTACTTTCCCGGTCCCATACGCCCCTGCACATGATCCCAAAATGACGACAAATGTTTCGGATACCTTTCATCGTCTTGCAAAGTTGGCCTTCATTATCTCAGCGTTAAAGATAACTAACCTGCGGACCAGATTATGTTGCGCAATAGTTCGGGATACTTGCTTTCTGGATCGAGAGGAAGATAAACTGAAAGCTTTCACCGGTCTTTCCTCGGAGCTTTCAAGAGCCGTCCCCGACGCTGCAATGGCAGTGACCCCTGCACTTGCTACAGTCATAGCTGGCCATACTCGAACTAGAGAGCGACTGGAAAATCACATGGAGGAGCTTGAGGCGTTGTGGAAGACGCTGTTTTCCATGCTAGAAGGCGATATATCCAGGGTTATTGACTCCCGTTTGGATCAGGCGATGACCCTTCTGGGGAATGAGAGGGACAGTGCACTCCGGGTGATAACACGTTCGCAGAGACTCATCGGTGATAGGCTGTGCGAGGGAAGAACTGGGCCTCACCAATGGACAGACGGCTGCAGAGAGACGGCCACGGACAGGACTACAACCTTGTCGGAGCGCAGCACAAAATCTGCCAACGGCGGGCCAACAATGAACGCGTCAATTGAAGAAATGCGTCGCCATGGGCGTTCCACTTCTTTGTCACTGGTACCAACACAGGAAGCGGACCTTGGAATGAGTCTAAGGGTTGTGCTTGAAGACATGAAAATGCAGATGGATAGACAAACAAGGGCAATTGAACTGCTGGCAAAGGAAAATATTCAGGTTCGTTTGCATAAATCGGAGCAGGGTGCGGCTACTGAACGCCATCGATTTCAGCTAAAATCCGCGACTGAGTGTCTTCCTCCACACTTTGTTCAACCAGACTCTACCTCTTCTTCTCCGAGAAAGCCATCGACCCTCTTAAGCAAACCTTGAGCGAATGATTGACCAGGTGGGTCAATCGTACGTCCGGATTTCTACCATTCGGTGAAGGGACTCCATGAAGGACTTATTTCCTCCTCGGAAGTAGATCTTCGTTGTACTTTTATGTAGATTATTGCCTGTAGAGTTTGCATGACTTTGTATGTCTGGCATCAGTCACGTGCCTCAACGCGACTTCAACGTTGTGCTCATCTCTCCTTCCTCGATCAAACACTGCTGGGACTCGACTCGTCGTGATCATCTCTTCGAGTTGCTTGTCGTCCCGCACGTCCTTCACTTCCTCCACACAGCTTCCGCGTTGTCCACCGTGACATGGACGCAGCCGCTACCAGTTGTGTCACTCCACCCACAGGCAGCGCGGACGCACCACACCAAGGGCGTCATGACCCGCCGCACTCGCCAGATAAACTACCTGTTTCGATCGTTGCGCAGCGGCAAATCATGAAAGCCGGTGTAGTTGGTTCCCCTGTCCGCCGCTCACCGCGCCTGTCTTGTCTTCTGCCACCGCAACCACCGTTGGAGGGTCAGGATACGAGTAGCGATGACGAGTCCGAAAGCATCAATGATGTTGCCCTCCAGCTCTCTCGTGAGGAAACACCTGAGAACGATGTCCTTCCGCCAGACGGTGAGTGACAAACGCACCCGAGTTTATCCCATTTACCTACATTCCTTCCTAGAACCTTCAACGGTGCTTGTGAACAGGATTTTACGAGCAAGCGATAATCCTTCGCCTCCCCCACGGGACCTTGCACAGACTGGTGTTGCCTACGTGCCTAGGAAAGGTCGCCTATCCCCGTCTCACGGCATATTTGCACCTCCAAGCCCATTCCGTCGTGTAAACCTTTTGGAGCGACTGGACCAACTCTCAGATCCTCCGTTTGATCCCTCACGTAGCCTCTCAACTCCAGCTTCGGGCGATATATTAGATTCAAGCATACATCTCCCACGTGGTTTTATCTCACCTGAATTTTCTTCACCATTTGTTACATCTGTGCCCATGGAAAGCCCCCCACGCGAGGATCCGGAATCCGCTAACATATTTCCTTCATCGTTCACCCAATATACGGTCAATGATCTTCCTCCACGATCATCAGAGCGTGTATGTGAGCTTGCCGAGTTTGCAGATGATGCTGGAATTGATCCACCTTCCCAGCCTGCCGCTGGACTACATGGGAAGCTAATGACCTCGACTAGTTCTCTTGACTCTGAGTCTTTCATTTCATCTCCAACACAAGTCGTTGATTCCACATTAAGTCTTCTCGTGCCTCTCGCCCCGGATATCTGCTCGGGGGAGCCCCTGCCAAGTTCTGGACAGCAGGGCTGCCCCACACCTTCACCTCTCGCATGCGACGCAGCGATTCTCTCAACATCACCGTCAAACGGGGATGGTAGGGCTTCACTAGTCGCCGTGACTATGATAACCGCCGGGCAAGATAACGATGGAGAAGAATCCTTGTCTACAGACAACAACAACCTGTCTGTCTCAAAGGGATTGCAAGAAAACAAGTGCACAAAGGATGTGGATACCAACTTGCACCAGACTCTGGATTCTCTTTCCCTTCGGTCTACCGATTTACTTCCAGAACCGATTGAGCAAACAAATTCATCCGCGGAATCCACCCGGATCAAGCAGCCGCCGGTAACACCGCCTCAAACACCGGGGACATGTTTGATGCATCCTGATTTTTCTCGGTCAACTATTCAACGACCAGTCGTCGCTCCCACGCCGGTACGAGCGAACAGTGGTGCTCGGAGATTGATTTCCCCTACCAAATTCTCGTCCGAAGTTGATGACATTTTTCGCACCCCTGCGCAAAGAGTACCTATCGAAACTGCTCTTGCACGCGGAATTTTCTCGTTCCAAAAGACGATACAGCTATCTGCAGGGTCAGACCACTCTCAACTGGGGCGCTTTCCGACGATTAGATCCCTTGTCTTCACACGATCAACTCTCGATGACCCATCTCGCAGCCCGGCGAAGCGAGTACCTGTTGCAGATCTGGCAGCTTCCCCAACAAGAGGAGGGCAAGCCCAGAGTTCCCCCACACGATTCGCTCACCGTGCCAGGAGCACATCCGTGGAGCCGCGCCCCTTGAGACCTATCCTGGCTCGCAGTCGATCTGTTGAGCCTTGTCCCACGATTGCAAAGCCTGACGGTTGTGAAAGGCTCAAAGAATCTATCTTTCCGACAGTCACTATCCCCCCGAGATCCGACACTAGGCTCCCCTTCCCTCTCATTCCAGGTCAGAAGTCGGACAGCGATCTGCCGCCGCCAATCCTTGAAGAAGACGAGGCCGAGGAAATAGGAAATACAGAGACCGATGCTACGCAGGGCAGCGTCACACAGGGCGCGATGTCTCAGTTGAGACAGCCATCCGCCAATAGTCGTATCCCTCGGATTGGGAGCAAGCCGTATGCAAGACCCCCATCGAAAAACGGGAAGACTACAGGTACAATGGCAATCCCCACGACTCGCGCTCCCGTAAGTAGTTTGTTCACTTTGCTACATTCCTGTCCAGTAATATCAGTTTGCAGAAGGCTTCACCGTTTCAACTTACCCGCAAGAGCAATGCGGTCGGAAATAGCAACACGGAAGTGTCCTCCATCCAATCCACGAATGATCTTCGTTTGGTTGGGTCACTCAAGCGAAAGCGAGGTGTAGAAACAGCAGCCCCCTCCAATCTACGTTCCGTTATGGTCCGCCAGGTTGTGCCAGGAATTCTTAGTGAGAAGTACGCAGTGAAACCTGCGAAAGCTCCTTCCCAAGTGCAAGCGCCTTCGGATTCGAACCCGCCGAAGGCTACCCACCCATTGAAGTTTCGCAAAGTAGTAGACGGAATGCTATCAGCACGGTATGCGCCAGCAAAGGCAAATCTTGCTCAAACAGAACTGTCAGATTCCACCTTACTGCCTCTATCCCCACTTTCGGAACCTTCGTCATCGAATGAAGAAGAGTCTTCTGATAAAAAACTGACGCCCACCGCACATTCCCCCGCGCGTTCTAATGGCGAGACGTCAGATCCCTCACACGCAGGTAGTGATGCCGTCGTGACAGAACCTATCAGATACGATTGCTCCTCATCGCACCAAAATACCGACGGTGGTGAACCCCCCCGCCGTCCGCGGAGGACCTCTCGCACTCGCAAGCCAGCAGAGCAACAATATGTTCTCGACGCCTTTCATGGTAGTACTTCCACACGACCACCCCCAGCCCGTCGTAAGCCCCAGTCTCGCACGGAAGGTGATAGCTTCGTGGGCATGAACGCTACTGCACTGAAGACGCTCACTACATCCAATACGACGAAAAATCAACAGACCGTGGCGGTACTGGCGAGGGAGGTTATTCGGAAGGAAGGTCTAAGACCAGAGAGTCCAACGGTTAAGGCCCGGACAATTTTACAGAAACAGCGAGATGAAAGAGACACGCGGAGGAGAGAAAGAGCGCAAAGGAGAGCCCAGATAAGTGAAGAGGGCTTAGGAACCAGTGACACCGAAGGACTGGACGACCTGATGTCTTTCGGTGGGCGTGCAAATCACGATGAAAATGATTACGGCATGTTGCAGAAACTTCGCCGAGGTTCTGGGGGCGAGGAAGATTATGAGACTCCTGAGCGACCTGAACACATCATCGAATCGCTGAAACTCGAAGAGGCGAGTAGAAAGGCCAAGCAAGTCAAGTGGCATCGCGGGTTATCAACTGCCGTTTATCTCGATGAGATTGACCCCAAACCGAAGGCTTTACCGAAAAATGTCATTGTGAAAGGTTGTTTGGCGCCTACATCAAAGGTATGCGTCGTGGAAAAACGATCTAAATATGTGCTGATGTACCCTTTCAGAATCTCCCTCTCGACCCCCTCGGAAATCTTGTCGACATTGACAATCGACCATTCCCTGAGCTTGTTACGGAGCAAATTACAGTAAAGAGGTATCTTTACGATAACGACATCGAGCCAGAACCTATCCCCGCGAAGATGACAAGGTCCAAAAGCAGAAAAGGCAGAGGCTAACTCCTACTGGCCGCTGTTTATCTTCACTCATGATATCAATGCTGTATCCTTATTTTTTACATGTTTCCATTTTATTCTGGCTGGTTTCTAGATAATTGTATTGCCACCACTGAACTGGCGCCTTAAAGTTTGGGAGACCTGTAACTGAGAGTGGCTGTGGCTTGGTTCACTGGAAGAACGAAGACTTCAGCAAGGTTTACGTGAGGCGGGCGTGAAGCTGCCCAGACAATCTCTTCTGCGATGTCATCGGCAACCACTTGTGCAACAATTAGCAGATGATCGGGTGAACAGAGACTCTTCCTCGGTACTCACATGGTTGCAGGCCGTCGTAAACCTTGTCTGCCGCTGACTTATCGCCCTTGAAGCGGACGACAGAGAATTCGGTCTCAACCATACCTGCAATTTGCGAACAAAGTTTGCCGAGGACCTTGTTGGATTATAACATGACGTACCGGGCTGGATCTCGGTCACCCTGATAGGGGTGTCAACGAGCTCTCTCATCAATGAACCGGTGAATGCATTAACCGCGTGTTTGGTCGCGCAATAGATACTACCTCCAACATAAGGCTCTCTTCCAGCAATGGAACCGAGGTTAATAACATGTCCTGTCTTCCTTGCCTTGAAATCTGAGAGGTAATGAGGAGGACGAAATCAGGGTGAGCTGAGAACGTACCATTGATGAATAATTGGGTCAACGCAATGAGTCCAAAGACGTTGGTGGCAAACATGTTCTCTACGTTCTCCAGTGACAGATCGCCAACGCGATCCACTCCGACGACATAGCCTGCGTTGTTGACTATTCAGGAAGTATAAATGCCAGTGGGTGTATAGCCTTGTGTTTCTTACCGAGAACGTCGATACTACGGAGCTCGGTAGGAATCTTTTCCAAAAAAGAGGCGATCTGGTTTTTGTCTGAAACATCAAGGACGATGGAGACGAAAACTCCGCCCTGCTGGACGCCTGCTGTTCTGTGTGCAGTAGTACATTGTTCTGCTACGTTTTGCAGGGCATCCCCTCGGCGTGCAGTAAGAATGACATTTGCACCACCCTGTGTCAGTGTGTCTGAGCGGCGTGACTGACAATAATCGAGGAAATGATATACTGACTTTGGCGAACAGAATGGCCGTGGCCTTGGGAGTGATAGGTGGTGATCGGGCTGACGGCCATTAGATGAGACTCACCTTGCCAATACCAGAGCTCGCGCCGGTGATGAGGACGGTCTTTCCGAGCAGACGAGAGGCATTGAATACGGACATGTTGGAAGCAGAGGCGAAAGAGGGAGACGATAATCACTGCTCGGACGGACTGGCCCATGTGATCCTTCTCTGCAAATAAAGATCAAGATTATAACCACGCACGGCCCAGCGATCGCACTAGTGACTATGGCTAGCGAACCCTCGACGATCCTCCAGCGCAGATGGAAGAATTTACTCGCTTGGCTCGAAGGACATGGTTTTCATGCACAAGATCTCCCCGTGGATTGCAGAGAATTGCCAACATTTGGTTAAGTGACAGGCAGAGTTGTTCAACCCAACCGATAGTTGACCTGGGAATTGCACACAGCCGGCAATGGGCTTTTTGCACGCCATACCTGCATGGTGAGTACCTGGTCGTAGTCCCAGTGCTACCGGATTGTATAGTAAATGAAATCAGCCGGGAAGTCTTCGCTTCGTAGTCCCACCGAATGTGCTGATGAACAAGATGACGCTCAAACGGCTTTATCCTCCCAACACACGAGTGGCCAAGGCATTGACTGCCGTACAATTGATCTCAATGCACTTGTCCATATGGCGCCCAAAGACTGACGAGGACAGTGCAGACCCTTACTTTGGACCTTACATATCAGTTCTCCCCAGGGATTTTGGCAGTCACCCTCTCACTTGGCTTGTCCTATCAAAACTCAACAAGGCGGACGAGCCACGAACATGGCTGCTGAGTTGCCTGCCACCGAGCGTGTTGACGGCATTGCATCACCTCCACACTCGTTTTTGGGACGATTGGTGCAAGGTGCGATCTTTCCTTGTAAGCATGCAACCTTCCCGATCCACCACACTATTGAAACTCGTCAAATATAGCAAAGGACGCCGTCCATAGTAGTTACAGCTCAACGGCCGTTGTATAGTCTTGAAACACTTGATGCAGTCATGGATTTTTTGTGGGCTTGGCTCAATGGTAATCTTGTTTCACGTTCTAGCAAACTTGCACATCTTCCTTTCTATAACAGTGAATACCCGGTGCATTTACTACCGCCTTAAACATACGAAAACGGACCCGGACAATGTGACGATGTGTCCTGTTGTCGATTTCGCTAACCACACGTCATGTCAAGCGTATGTGACCCTTGTCCCGTCAAACTCTGAGGTTTGGAACGCTCCCCCTGTAAATTCGATTGGCGATGGACTCGAATTCATTTCCCCCGACAATGTGAAGATAGAGGAGGACGACGAGATCCTCCTGACCTACGGATTGCACTCGAATAAAACGTTATTCGTAGAATATGGCTTTGTGAACATCTTCTCAGAAAATGGGCCCTCTCCAAGTGGAGAGGTAGATGTGCAAGATTTAGTCGAAAAGTATGTCTTCGCGGATGCGCACCTTCGCGAGGCTGTTAAAGTTGCACTGATTGCAGAGGGTTATTGGGGGTGAGTCTCTTCCTCTGTAGCGATCGATCGTGGTTCCGAAGCTTCGCGCAGGGACTGGACACTGCATTCGACTCCGGACAATGCTCAACTATCTTGGCGGCTGATCACTGTATTACGATTGTACCAGCTTGTCGTCGCCGCTGGCTCTGCGGACGAAGATACCATTCAACCATGGCGAGATGTCATCACGGGTAAAATATCCCGGATTTCTTGCGAGAACGAACAATCCTGGAGGAAGACGGTCGTGCTTCTGTGTGACATGCTCATCAAGAGAGCCGAGGACTGCATAGCAATGGATCCTGCACCGGATAAGAAGGGAGAGGGCTGTTGGATGTCAGAAAACATCCGGTCACTGTGGAGGGAGGAACTGTTCGTTGCAAGAGGCGTGAAGGAGAGCATGTTGAGAGGAGATGAGTTTTGAGACTTTTGTACTTATGAACAAAGTAGAGTAGGCACCGACGATTAACCGAGCACAGCCACCATAGCACTTGAGTGGTCGTATCCACCACCACAGTCGAGCCTCGAGTCCTCAGGCGCCTCCTCCCTCAGTCGTCCAGGATGGCGGTGGAACCTTTGTTAGGTACCAGAGCACAACGTGCTTTCATCATCACAAGTACGTTTAGCACTTGCACCAGTTTTTATCTTTCTCATCAATCACCACCCACACCCGTCGTGGCAGTCGCAGTTCGTGAGTGAACGAGTCAGCGAATTCCGTGACCTGAACAACGTTAATTTGTATTTCAGAGGCAGTAATAGTCATCACGATGGTAGCATCCACCTTCGGAATCGTGAGCAACGCTTTTGTGTGGCATATCGGATGATGGAAGAATTTTTCCATAGGTACACGCATACCTTGGCGATACTTTTGATAAAAGCTCTTACAAGGTACTGCGGTGTGAGACTTTGTACCGCAAAAAGCTGATCATTTACTAGACCTTGTCCTGTTATCTTGCGCTCTTCATTCTGGCCGAGTAGTCCCTGTTCCAACTACCCTCGGACGCTTGTTCATACTCTTTTAAATAGGATGTTCGAGCTTTTCATGGCTTATGATGCCTTGCGGATGAGAAACATCATTCAACTACTAGGCATTATATGTATTGCGCTTGTCGACTTCTTCAATCTCATTAGCTGACGACGTTTTCTAGTGTTCCACGGCGCTCTCATTGTTTTCTCCGCTCTTCAAGTTCATGAAACGATGGTAGCGCTTGTACCCTGCAGCTTGTCGCAATGTATCGACGACACAGATTGGCTATGGCGTAAGGTAGAGCCTTTCCTCATAGTCGTGCCCTGTGTCGTGGCCACCACATGGCTTTTCTTGATCTTCTGGATCAAACAACTTTTCGGAGAATTTGGGTGAGCTTGCTTGTTGTTCCCGGTGTTCCCGAGACTTAACTACCTTTAGATGGGTCATATTTCATGTCGTCGGGGCAAGTCCTAAGCTGAAGTGTCGGTAATCGTTATATATTACCAACCTGTTCCATTGAGTCACCATACTCCCAATAGCGATGTACCAATTCTATCAAATTTTCATCTGTCTCCTCAAGTTTGACTTCTTCTGCTTCGTTGGTGTCACCATGCAGGTTTGTACATCCTTCCTTATTTTTTACCAACGGAACGCTGATGCATGTGTTAACAGCTCCTTATCGTTGTTCTTACTGCTGATTCCGCCGAGTTTGGCATCACCATTGCTGCTATTCCTGTGGTCCTTACCTTGATAGCCGGATGTGCCTATGCTGTTCAGCGAGAAATCAAGTGGTGCGACTTTTGCGACTTACCGTATGTTTAACCGATCAATTTGTCTCCAGGATGATGTCAATAGCACTTGCATTGATGATGCCGTGCATGAGTTACTGTAGGTCGTTTTCTATACCCCTAGCTAAATTGCTGATTCGAGGGACTTCATTACCCAGTCGGTGAGTACGGCTTTCAGGTATACTCCTGTTCGCTAAACTCCCTTGCACCGTAGTCTATAAACTAGTTCGCTTTTATCTACCATCCTCCGAAAGCGAATATATCACCACCCGTGCAACCCTAACTGTATTCAGTCAGTGGACTCGATATCTCCAACGACATTCTACTGAATAGTGTGTCTACAGCGGTCGTTGCGTTCTTGCTTCTGTTGACCACCTTTTTGGTCGGTCTTAAGTGCTTCTATGACTTTGACAAGGGTTTGCACGACTCCAAGACTCATGGTCAGTTCTATAAGCCTGTCCGGCAGCAAGTTCCCGACGCATTTAAAATGGGTGATTAACTTCCCTCTTTCCTCAGATATAAATGCGAACCAACAGTACTCATCGCCAAAACAACCAGGGGGCATGACCGAGCGGCAATCAGCATACTTTGGCGGCACACCGCTCCAGCCACAAATTTCGATCGAATAATCGTCTCAAAGGTCGGTATGGTCACACGAGCTATGCATCAGGAATGTTCTTAAATATACTCCACAAGAGGGACAGTTGACATCCCTTCTATATGCTACGTTTGTTGGGTCTCAGGTATCTTTGCACATTACCTATGTAACCTTCCTATCTGATGCATGGACATTGAGTCTTCTTTAATTATTGTTTCGTATATCTTTTGAATCAATACCTTAAGGATGAATGTCGGTCATTCATAGGATAGAAGTTGCAAAATTCGGGCATATACACTTCAGTGATCCGGCACCACACATGCGCCGGCGAAACTTACATGACTCTCAAGGTTCGACAACAACGCGGGATGAAAAGGTATTCTGATTTGATCATATAGCATATAATCATGGTCTTGTACTTGAATTGTATCTAGGGTCCAAATCTGTTGCTGTGGAGTCATCATACTGATCATATACTTGGGTTGGTATAAGAACAGTATGTCAGGAGCTTATGTAAAACATCTCTGATATCTATCTAACAACCTTATCATCCTGATTAGTTTGATTAGTCCTCAAATGGGCCAACTGCACTCTCTGCTTTCATGGAAATCATCATTACTGCCTTCCCCATCTACAAGATTGTTGATCATTAGTTCAAAATGTCACTGACCAGTAACCGCTGGCATTCCTCCATTCACTTACATAGATCCATTTATGATAAGATCTACACAATTGATAAGATGAGATGACCGCTTAGAATTCGTGCTCGTCGGCATATCAGCGGAGGCAGGAAACAAGACGCGCCGCGGAGGGTCGACCTTGAGGATGACCCCTCCAACATGCCTCGACCACGTTCCAGAGTGGATCATCGTTACTGATCGATTCAGGTCTATTCGGGCGTTCGCCTCTTGGGACTCGCCATAGTACATCATTAATGGAGAGACGTTCAAACGGGGTCTTTCCAGAAACCATCTTTGCGTAACAGGATGAACATAAATACACCCCTGAGAAATTCAAGCATACCTCGTATAGGACACACCCAAAAGAATATATATCAGACTTGTCTGAGGCTTTGATACGTTCTTCCCCTCCCATAATTTCTGGTGCCATCCAACGCAGAGGGCTGGATGCTGCAAGACCAACACGCGTGGAATCAAGGTATTTACCCGAGTCTGAGGCATGGGATTGGCCAAAATCACCAAGACGTGCGTGACCGGCATCATCGACCAACACGTTATCCTAGCGAGTCTCAGAAATGTTGAAGTAGACAATTCGGATATTTCTTACCCCCTTAAGATCCCCATGGATGATGGGCGGCTCATGATAGTGGATATATTTTAAAGCTTCGGCGAGATCTCTGCCCCATCTCCTGGCCAAGTCAGGCCAATCCTTAGGGTCGTATCTCTTCATGTGATTTTTTATGTTACCATTTTTGAAGAACGGAGAGACTAAACCCATGCTGAAACCTTCTACGACGACCCCCATGAATGGAACAATATTTTTGTGTTGTAAGGTCTTCCACAGGATGGCCTCGCTGGCAAACACCTAGTCCGGATCTTAGCCTGCAATGAAATGAATCCACCTGAAAGAATCCTGACCTCAAGGCACTTCCTCTGGGTCGCACGATCATCACACAAGAATTTCTTGATAACGACATCTTTGCCGTCCATTTTTGCCATCGTTACTATTCCGTTCGCGCCAGCACCAAAACTCCGCTCGTTAGATATAGAAGAATGTTTGATCTGCAAGGCATGCGGAAGATACGCTGACTTCCTTGCCATGCGGTAGATGTAGGCACGTAGGCGAGGCAGATCACGCTCCTCCCGAGGTTTCAAGAGGAACTGCAACGGATCAATCTCCAATGTGACACTTCCAGAATAGCAAGATTGCACACCTTCCAAAGCAACTCTATGACTTCCTCGGATTCCTTTAAAACACCACCATGACCCCGAAAAGCAGGTTTGCTGGACAGTTCGTACAACTCCGGCTGCCTGCCACAGTAGAGGAGGACACAGAGGAGATCACTGTCGTCGTCACTGACCGCAGAATGTTTAACGAAGAGAGATTTGTGCTGATGACGAGTGCACTAATGAGAGTGTAAGTTGACCACCACTGGGTGAACAACAGACATCTTACACCCGCTCCAAAGTTAAGGAGCGTTTCTCTGATTATGGAATGACGAGCGAGTTGTTGTACACTGCCCCATTCCTTCCAAAGGTTGGCATTGTCCTCCAACCGATTCAAATGTCTGTGTTTGTCGAATAAGTTGACTGCTCGGATGAAGAGTAAACGACACACCTGCTTTGACAACAAGATACCAAATGCATATAACTGTGGATGAAAAGATTCTTATTAGGCGTCAGCGTACTCCGCGAGCATGTTCAGGATTCTCACTTTATAAACACGGAAATGCTGGACAAGATGCAAGCAATGTCGTTTGTTTTCAGGATCTAGGGACGAGCGCGATACGGCATCGCGCAACCTGTTGTTACAATCCGCATATCTTTGCCCTATCATTCTATCAAAGGCGAGGGCTAGAGAGAGGTCAACTTCGAATGGGCACGACACAGGCCAAGGACGAACGTGAACGATTCTGCGGTACAGGGTGGGTATGAGACGGGTATTGGAGTACGCTGAGGGACTGAGATTGGTGATGAGCTGATGGGGGAACATGAGCATAGAACGGGGACATCGTACAATGTGGCGACAGCGAGTTGGATTGCTTAAGAATCCAGTGCGGCGCTTAGTTAACAGCCGAGACAAAGACCTGACTAGAGAGGGAAGAAGAATAAGTAAGACGGTCTCGAATGGCAACGGTCATTGTATTTTTATTTGCGCAAGTGAAGCGACCAAGTGTGTCGCCGCCGGCGCTGTCTTGGGCGGGCTAAATGGACGAGCTCGACGACGGCGACGACGACGACGTGAGTCCGTCACGAAACGCGTGATGTCACATCGTGTGCAGGTCACGTTACTACCACGATCACGATGGAAGAGATGTCGCAGATATTCCCCGGCGAGGACCACGTCGACCTGTACGACGTCCTTGCACTCAAGTCGGACGCATCTCCAGAAGACATCAGGAAAGCTTACAGAAGACTCGCCCTTTTATGCCATCCAGACAAACACACCAACTCGTCCGAACACGAACGCGCACATGCGTTGAAGCGCTTCCAGCAGATAGGTTTTGCCTATGCTGTCCTTAGTGATGAGAAACGGCGCAAAAAGTACGACAGAACAGGCACAACCGGTGAGGGTCTCATCGACCCTGGCGACGACGTCGGATGGGATGCATACTTTCAAGATCTCTTTGATCGCGTAACGCGTGGCAGACTCGATGAAATGAAGAAGGAATACCAAGGTAGCTGTCGGATTGACGACACTCTCCGTTGACTTCATCCCTTCCAACCTTAGGTTTCTCGGAAGAGACCCAAGATCTCATGGCCGCATACCTCGAAACTGAAGGTTCACTTGGTGAAATCATGAAACACATCCCTCACTCCACCGCAGACGATGAACCCCGTTTCATCTCTATACTATCTAAGCTCATAGCCCAAGGCGAATTACCCGATCTACCTCTTTGGCGGTCCACATCCAAGGACGAGAAAGCCAAACTCGTCCGAAAGAAACAAGCCGAAAAAGAGGCCAAGGAAGCGGAGGAGCTGGCCAAGGAACTCGGCGTTTGGGACGAATTTTATGGATCAGGCAAAGTTGGTGCGCGCAAGGGGAAAGAGAAGCAGAAGGACGATGCTGGTGATGAAGAAGATGTTTCCGCGCTGCAAGCCCTCATTCTACAGAGGCAGAAAGCCAGAAATGGTTTCTTGGACAACTTGGCCGCAAAGTATGTGGATGCGGACAAATATGAGACATCGGGCAAGAAAGGCGCAAAGGGAAAGAAACGAAAGGGGGGTACCGAGCCTGAAGGCTCTGGGGAAACGGAGTCCCCTCAGAAGAAGTCTCGGTTCGTCCTCCCTAAAACTAACGAGGAAAAGATTGAAGGCACCCAATCTAGACTTGCGTCAGCGAAGGTAAAGGCATCGGGGGGCAAGAGAGGAACTCGAGCCAAGTAAATCCAAATCCTACTCCTTTTATTCAACTTGTACCCACCCCTCCCTTCTCGCGTTCCGTATCATTCGCAAATAATTCGTAGATGGCGTGTAATCATAATATGTGATCTATTTTACACATATCTCAGAGAGTCAATCCCCAGACTCCTTCGTGCTTGAACAATAGCAACTAGTTCCTTGATACATTCTTCCAGAATAACTACATTGTCCAACAGATGGGACAATGTAATGCGAGTGGGCGAATGTTGGTCTTTCTCGTAATCTGACCCCTCATCATTCTTGACGTTCACTTCTCCCCACTGGTTCCCGGCTGAGAACACGTCTTCCTCGTCGGATCCCCAGCTGGACGTTTGGGTCGGTGCCCACATGCTAGATGATTCGAGAGGAAGCGGAACGACAAATGGCTCCACAACAATATCTCGAGTCTGCTGGTAATGGGGGGAAAAGGGTCTCGACGCAACAATCTTGCTATCATCGCGAGACAATGGCTGAGCCTCCACAGACGTTTGTGCCTTCAGTTTATTCTTTATCGGGGTGAGAAACGAAACTAGTGATGAAGACGTCTTTGGCTTGGACTTTGGACGTTGTAGTTTCGTGTCTGGGTTCGAGGATGACACTGAGGTAAGAGCGTTTGAAAGCCCTAAATCCACCGCAGGCTCAAGAGCGAGGGTCAGCGCGTCCGTCAGGTTCTCCGAAAACAACAAGCCTTGTCGACGTTCGAGGAGGTATTTATCGAAGTTGTCCACAAGCTGCCGATATTGCTCAAGTTGGCCAACGAGGCTCTGGAAGATGGCGTGCACGATCGGGCGTGAGCTTTCGTCTAGCCGAGTTGCAGGAAGGTTGTTGGTCTCTGTAGCAAGCTTTTCATCGATCTTACAATCGATGGAGTGGTCATCTTGCATGTCTTCCAGTTGGAGATCATCTGCCACTGCTTCGGGCTGCAGAACATCGCTCGCATTGCACGTAAGCCACCCTGCAATAGACCTATTGGGACAAAGTACCAGCTCTGCCAAGACGCCCGTCAATGAGATATTCATCTTCGGTGAGTTGGAAAAGAATCGGCACAACAAATCTAGAATGAGAGAAAGGATCGGGTCTTTGACATTCACTCGGTGTCTCTGTTTCGACCGGGATTCGAGATCTTCGTCAGCACTTATGTGAAAGCAGGAATGGCTTTGGATGGAGGTAAGAGCGTCGCGCAAGTAATGGTCGTACCCCGTACTAAATGCATCATCGCTATGTGATGGATCGATGCGCGATACAAGAGTAAGATATAGGCCCATCTCGCGTTCGTGGGTTGAAAGCGTCGTCTCTGGTTGTGGATAAGTGGCTGGGGATCTGGGCTCGACTACTGTGCCAGGATAAACGAACTCTTCGTCGTCGCTATCTTCTTTCAATGCCTTTGGAGGCACAGAAGGTATAACCATAACAGGCTCTGGGTAGCTCGTGGCTCTTGTGGAAGGAATGACTAGGATGAGTCCATCGACGCAAACACGACACCGCCGTGTAAGCATTGTCTGGAAAAGTTGGAGACCTGCCGTTGAAGCAGCTTGGTTCTGGGAACGGAGATTGGAAAGAAGAAGATCTTTGAGGGTGAAGCGAGCCATTGTGGTAAAATATTCCGACTGCCGTCTTGAATCCGGGGCTTCCATTTCTAACAACAGCATTGCGCTACTCTTGCGGTGGTGTGTCTTCGTTGCCTTGTCCGTGACACTGAAACGAGAGCGGGGTTGTACATTGCCACTGAGATTGAGCATCCCGTGGAGTCGATAACGCGGTTTGCTAATGTCTTCGCTATCTTCGCTCATAAGAAAGTCGACAAGGAGGTCCAAGAGCCGGCCGTCTTCAAGAGTTCGTATCATGATATCAATGTAGGACATAACAGCGACAGCGCTACCATCTAGGTCCGAGCACTCGAGGACAGAAGGGTATAGCACGTTTTCTAGGAATATCCTGCGTACGGCGTCAAGGATAGACTGCACGATGGATGCACCGACAAAATCTGGCGCATCGAGCCTATCGCGAATTGAATTTCGCCGAATGATGTCCTGCAGGAACTCGAGAAGTTTGAGAAAGTGATCTAGGCGTGTCTTGAAGTCGGAATTAGTAGACTCCTCTAGCCCGGTCGCACGGTTTTTCTCTGCCTGAACTTCTTCATCTTCGGTTGCTAATTCGGTACTTCCGAGGACCATGCCAACTGGATTAGTGTCTTGGGCCACCGGAGAACGAATCTCGAGTTTGGAGGGCAACAAGGAGTAAACAGCGCCTAAACCCGCACCCAGAACATCGGAGAAATCACCGTCTACGATGTACTCTGCGAGTGCGAGCGCAGCATCTGTAATCGGGTCTCCAACCGTCTGATCAAATCCAGCTTCCCCTCGTGTGTGTGGGGGACCTCCTGGAGACATGGCCACATCCATCAGGAAAAGGAGTCCAGCGCGGGCAAAATCACCGATTTGGCCTTCTCGATGCACGAAACGGAGAAGATAGTTGAATAATAGGAACTCATACTCAGGTTTTCGCGCGGCAGATGTAATGGTCGCTTGAGATGGGGCTGGGGAGGAGATGCGTCTTGAACCATCGTCAGATTCCTCTGGATACCCCTGGTCCTCGTCCTCATCTTCTTCATCCTCGTCCGCTTCTTCCACCGCGAACAGAGGCTCGGAACGATACCAGTGCTTATCATGAAAGAATATCATAAGCAGTTCCCGGTAGGTGCGGATACGACTGCACAGTATGCAGAGCAGATTGACCACTGTGCAAAGCGTGACTAAGACACCTGT
Organism: Veloboletus limbatus; assembly: GCA_038088635.1. NCBI lineage: Eukaryota > Fungi > Basidiomycota > Agaricomycetes > Boletales > Boletaceae > Veloboletus > Veloboletus limbatus. Next base: position 32,148 of record JBBPJJ010000028.1, read on the forward strand.
TCATGCACGCACGACTTACAATCCAATTCATATTCTGAAGGCTGACTCCTGACAGCGTTTTTGGCGGCTCCCATGACTCTGTTACGACCGTCCAACTGTTCCTGTAAGTCGTCTCCGACACAGTTGCGGAGGAGCCTGAGAACTGCTCTGTGGACGACAGAGTGGACGAGAAACTGTTCGTCCATAAGGACGACCATGTTTTGTACGGCGCGGAGAACCTCTGCCTGTATTCCCGCGGGGCGATCTGGCTCACTAAGACGAACAAGCGATCCTAGCACATCTACACGCGAACGTTAGGAAACATCCTGCGTGATGTAACAAGGCCTGACCGTTCTTTAAAAGGTACTCTAGACAAGCACCGGTAGCGCTTGACAAGAGTCAACGACGTGGGCAGCGAGAGGGAAGGGAGGAGTGTACGAACCCTTGCTCCGTCCGGGACGATTCCCACACAAGTGAATCCACCATCGACTGGAGATGAGATGGGACATCAGTCGACTCGATCCCTCTCATAAGCTGCCGCTCATCTGGATGTTCAAGTGTGGTCTGCTCGGCGATCCGCGTGAAGCAGTCCGGAACACAAAGTCGACGGCGGACAGACCTTGATCAGATTCCATGATCTGTTGAACTCTCCAGCGTGGTCATGCGCCGGTATGGGTTGACTGGTAGTCCTCAAAAACTTGGAGAAGTAATCCATCGGCGTCAACTTATTGAACTTGTCAATCGCAGCTTCCGAGTGACTACAACCATTCACGTGATCTCTATGCATTAAAGTCCAAGTCCAATAACCTCTGCATCCTCCTCCTCTTCGCGAGAAAACGTCAATCGTATCTGTTTCAAATTTTTTTGGGATCTCGAGGGATACTGAGGCGAGGATGGTAACAGCTCCTTCGGAAGTATCGGTGGCTTGAGTGTCGTAATCGGTTTCAATGGCTTGAGCGTTCCTTTGATATTTGTCCCTTGCTGTCGCCCCGTGTTAGACGGGAGGGATTGGCACACTCGCAATTGTATGTCAGGTTCTGCCTCCTTTGAAATATCATGCATCGATGCTGGGGGCTCGTCGGAAGTTTTCGCACTGCTCTCTGCAAACACCGACCTTGCACTCCTCACGAACGGGTTGCGTAACTTGACGGATACAACCGCCCGCGTTTTTGCCAGCGCAAACTCACTCTCGATCTTAAGTCGTTTATTCGCAGACTGGCGCGCCATATCAGCGACAATGTCTGAACCGCGTTTGCGCAAGCGAGCGCGATCAACTCTGAGGGGACTGTCTAGCGCCCGACCCGTCCAACGGGCAGCTGGTGGCCTCTGTCGCGAGTTTTCAGTGTAACCCAAGGAGGCACCCGGATGGCAAGCTGCCGTAACGTAGGGATTGGGCGGAGCAGGATAATCGTAGATTCCCAGAATCTTCCACGGGGGCGGTGATCGAGCAACGGCCAATGGGTCCAACTTACCGCCTTCGGAGGGTTGTACCGCCTGTGCAGACAAGGGAAGGAGGCTCATCCTAGAATGCCCATTCCGCCCTGGCACGTTCTCATAGAATGAAGAAACGTTGGAGACAAGGTCGGGGCGTGTGGGTCGATCGATCGGGGGAGACGTAGGCGTCGCGGGTCCGGTAGTAGCAGATACAGATGGTTTGAACGGGGCGAGCAATTCATGCTTGGCTGGCTTCCGAAGAGGTGGAATGAAAACTACAATGTCTTCTGTGAATGGTGTGGTTCGAACAGTCGTCTGAAATATACTTGAGCGATCAACAGGAACGACCTTCTTTGGATGGGAAGGGAGATGGTTGAGCTCGTCAATGTGTACGCGAAAGACCGACTGCGGGGGACAGGAGTAGAGCGATATGGGATCAGATGCAGTGTGTGCGACCTTTTCGAGGGTGCAGAGAGCCAAGGACAGAGGGGCGGGGTGAAAGAGGGAGTTGTTACCTGAGGGGTGGAAGCCGAGGGAGGAGAGGCGCGCGTTAACCGCGGTTGAGGTGCAACGGGTGAAGCGTAAGTCTAGGGGTACTGTGTTGGGACAGGTTGAGACAAGGGAGTGGATAGGGACAAACCGACGACGGAAAGGAGGGGGAACTTGTAAAGGTCGAAGAGGGCGTCGTTGTCGATGTTAGGGCAACCGTGGAGACTGAGTAGCCTGAGGCCCCAAGTGCCAGTCCTGGAGTCATTGGTTGAGGACACGGCGAGACCGCGTGCGAGCGCGGTGAGGGCGCAGGAGGAGATGGAACAGCCACGGAGATCGAGGGCAAGCAAGCGGTGGAGAGTACGAAGATTGGCAATGTTGTCGTCGCGCAAATGAACGCAGTTTGGGAGGGAAACGAGGGTGACGAGAGAGAAATCGGGTGAGTCTGGTATTTTTTGGAGGAGGGGGAGATCGGGGTGTGAGAGGGGGAGGTCGTGGTCGTGGAGATGGGGTGGGAGAGGGTGGACGAGCTGGGCGAGCGTTGCCCAGAGACACGGGTCGCGGGTGTGGGGGAACGCGTCGAGGAGGGCGGGGGAGACGGTGATGCGGTGGTGATGAAACTGGTGGAGGTGGTCTGGGAAGCGGGCGAGGGCGTTTATGCAGAAGAAGGAGAGGGGCGGGACGATGGTGGGCATGGTGAGCTCGCTGTGTGCGACGATGAAGAGAGGGTGTGATTTGTTTAAAGGGTGGATCGTAACCGGGTTCACACGCAAACTCTGAAGCTGACCTCCTCGTGAGTCCTCATCGCTGGCGTCGATTTTGACTTTTTCGTTCGTTTTTACCACTACCGACGCTCGTTTAACATGGCCCACCCGCCTGGCCATTCCTACCCGCATCCACAGCCTATCCGTCAGGACTACGACAACGACTCCGAGACTGCCTCGCCCTACGCGAGCACGACCAGACTCGCTGGTAACCTTAACTACTACGACCACAACCCTTACAACCGTTCGTCCTTTTCTTCCTTCTCCTTCCCAGCTCACCCCCATCCAGCAACAGACTCGCCCTCAGATGCCAGTCATGGCTCCCGCTCGTACGCCCCGTCCATCATCTCGCAGGTCAGCCAGCCCTATGGCTCCCCCTTTGGTGATCCCGGTCAAGGTGCACATCCCTACCCCGCTTGGACCCCCGACAAGCAAATTCCAATCTCCATGGAAGAGATAGAGGACATTTTCTTCGACCTCACTCAAAAGTTTGGCTTCCAGCGCGACTCCATGCGCAATATGGTCCGTAACTTCTTACCCCTCCTTTTCGCTCCTTATTTCCTCTCAGTTTGATTTTCTCATGCAACAACTCGACTCGAGGGCTTCCCGCATGAGTCCAAACCAAGCCCTCCTCACCCTCCATGCAGATTACATTGGCGGTCAACACGCAAACTATCGCAAGTGGTATTTCGCCGCCCAACTCAACCTCGACGATGCTGTCGGTCAGTCCCAGAATCCCGGTCTCCAACGTCTCAGAAGTGTCAAGGGCGGCACCGTCAAAACAGCAGGTTCAAAGCACCTCGACAGTGCCCTCAACCGTTGGCGAAACGCCATGAACAATATGAGCCAGTACGACCGTCTTCGCCAAATTGCCCTCTATCTTCTCTGTTGGGGTGAAGCTGGAAACGTCCGCTTCGTCCCAGAATGCCTTTGTTTCATCTTCAAATGTGCCGATGATTACTACCGCAGTTCAGAGTGTCAGAACAGCGTGGAGCCCGTCCAGGAAGGCCTCTACCTCGAGACAATCATCAAGCCTCTCTACAAGTTCATGCGCGATCAAGGTTACGAGGTCGTCGATGGCAAATTCGTCCGTAGAGAAAAAGATCATGACCAGATCATCGGCTACGACGATATCAATCAGCTCTTCTGGTATCCAGAGGGTCTCGCTCGTATCGTACTTGATAACAACGTGCGTCAACTCATTCTTCTTTTTTCCACATTCTCATTTGCATCTAGTCTCGCTTGGTGGACATATCTCCTACTAAACGGTACTTGAACCTCCGACGCGTAGATTGGAACAGAGTGTTCTTTAAGACTTACTTCGAGAAGCGTTCCACAGCACATCTTCTCGTCAATTTTAACCGTGTTTGGATCCTCCATGTATCATTCTACTGGTTCTATACGGCCTTCAACTCTCCCAAGGTTTACGCACCTCCAAACAAACAGTCCCCGTCTCCTGCTGTGACTTGGTCTGCCACGGCCCTGGGTGGTGCCGTTGCCACTCTTATCATGATTTTCGCCACTCTCGCAGAGTTCATGTACATTCCCACCACTTGGAACAATGCCTCGCACCTCACGACACGCTTGATCTTCCTTCTCGTCATCCTCGCGTTGACAGGAGGCCCAACGGTCTACATCGCCTTTGTTGAGAACCAGCCAAATCCTACCACCTCTCAGATTCCGCTCATAGTAGGCATCGTGCAATTCTTCATTTCTGTGGTTGCCGCCATCGCGTTTGGTTTGTTTCCCTCCGGTCGAATGTTCGGCGATCGGGTTGCAGGCAAGTCGCGCAAGTACATGGCCTCGCAAACGTTCACTGCGTCATATCCCGAGCTTCCTCGTTCTGCCCGTACCGCCAGCATCCTGCTTTGGCTCCTTGTCTTTGGCTGCAAATTCACCGAGTCATATTTCTTTCTCACGAGTTCTTTCAGTTCCCCCATCGCCGTCATGGCACAGACAACCGTGCAAGGCTGTAGCGACAAGTACTTGGGCGCGGCACTATGCTCTCACCAGGTCGCCTTCACGTTGGCGATCATGTACGTCATGGACCTCATCCTGTTCTTCCTCGACACATATCTGTGGTACATCATCTGGCTTGTGGTCTTCTCAGTCGGACGGTCTTTCTCACTTGGGCTTTCTATTTGGACACCGTGGAAGGACGTCTACACCCGTGTGCCCAAACGGATCTATGCCAAATTACTCGCCACTGCAGAGATGGAGGTAAAGTATAAACCCAAAGTCCTCGTCTCGCAAATCTGGAACGCGATCATCATCTCCATGTATCGTGAGCATCTCTTGTCGATCAACCACGTCCAGCGACTTCTCTACCACCAAGTTGATGGCCCTGATGGTCGTAGGACGCTGCGTGCCCCGCCGTTCTTCACCAACCAAACCAGCTCGGACTACAAGGACACCTACTTCCCAGCTGATGGCGAGGCAGAGCGACGCATCTCGTTCCTTGCGTCGTCCCTTACCACTGCGCTTCCGGAGCCTCTCCCCATCGATGCTATGCCCACATTCACTGTTCTCGTCCCTCACTACTCTGAAAAAATCTTACTGAGTCTCCGGGAAATCATCCGTGAAGAAGATCAGAACACCCGTGTCACGCTGCTCGAGTACTTGAAACAGTTGCATCCCATCGAATGGGACAACTTTGTCAAGGACACAAAGATTCTCGCCGAGGAGTCGGACCATCCCGATGGAACGTCAACTATGAACGAGAAAACCAAAGCGGATGATCTGCCATTCTATTGTGTCGGTTTCAAAACGTCTTCCCCTGAGTACACTCTTCGTACCCGTATCTGGGCTTCACTCCGTGCTCAGACGCTCTACCGTACCGTTTCCGGCATGATGAATTACTCCAAAGCTATCAAGCTTCTTTACCGCGTGGAAAACCCTGACATTGTGTCCATGTTTGGAGGAAACACGGAGAAGCTTGAACGGGAATTGGAGAGGATGTCCCGGCGCAAGTTCAAGTTCGCCATTTCGATGCAACGCTACTCCAAGTTCAACAAGGAAGAGCAGGAGAACGCCGAGTTTCTGTTACGTGCATACCCCGATTTGCAGATTGCTTTTCTTGACGAGGAGGCCGGGCCCAAGGGTGGTGATCCCCGCTTGTTCTCGGTCTTGATTGACGGTCACTCCGAGTTCGATGAGAAGACAGGAAAGCGTAGACCGAAGTTCCGTGTCGAGTTGCCTGGTAACCCCATTCTTGGTGACGGAAAATCCGACAACCAAAACCACGCGATCATCTTTTATCGTGGGGAGTATCTCCAGCTCATCGACGCTAACCAAGACAACTACTTGGAGGAGTGCTTGAAGATACGTAACATCCTCGGAGAATTTGAAGGATACTCAGTCTCTGGCCAAAGCCCGTATGCACAATGGGGGCACAAAGAGTTTAAGAAAGCACCTGTTGCTATCGTCGGTACGCGGGAGTATATTTTCTCGGAGAACATTGGTGTTTTGGGAGATATTGCAGCAGGCAAAGAACAGACATTTGGTACCATGACCGCTCGTGCTCTCGCATGGATTGGAGGGAAACTTCATTATGGCCACCCGGACTTCCTGAACGCAATCTTTATGACGACACGAGGTGGTGTCTCAAAGGCGCAAAAGGGACTTCACCTCAATGAAGACATCTTCGCTGGCATGAATGCCTTTGGACGCGGTGGGCGAATCAAGCATTCTGAGTACTACCAGTGTGGCAAGGGCCGTGATCTTGGGTTTGGGACAATCCTTAATTTTCAGACGAAGATTGGTACAGGTATGGGCGAACAGATGCTCAGCCGGGAGTACTATTATCTTGGCACGCAACTCCCTATCGATCGGTTCCTCACCTTCTACTACGGTCATCCCGGCTTCCATATCAACAACATCTTGGTCATCTACTCCATCCAGGTATTCATGGTTACATGTAAGTTATTCATATAGTTTATCATGGGTTCTCTTTGTTCAGGCATTGCAGTGCTCTATATCGGAACTCTGAACAAACAGTTGGCAATCTGTCAAGTAGACTCACAAGGCAACGTACTGGGCGGTCAGCAAGGGACAGGATGTTATAACCTTATCCCTGTCTTTGACTGGATCAAGCGGTGCATCGTCTCCATCTTCTTGGTGTTTTTCATCGCCTTCTTGCCGCTGTTCCTCCAAGGTACGCATGTCTGATGTTCGCGCTTTTGTGACCACACCCAATCCTTCCAATAGAACTTGTGGAGCGTGGAACTGGAAAGGCCTTGCTTCGTCTTGGAAAACACTTTTTATCGCTTTCCCCGATATTCGAAGTGTTTTCTACTCAGATATACTCCCAGGCCATCCTCAGTAACTTGACATTTGGTGGTGCGCGATACATTGCCACAGGTCGTGGATTCGCAACGACTCGTATTTCGTTCAGCATCCTATACTCACGCTTTGCAGGGCCGAGCATCTACATGGGAATGAGGAATCTTATCTTACTCCTATATGCCTCGCTTGCCATCTGGATACCGCACCTAATCTACTTCTGGTTCTCAGTCCTCTCACTCTGTATCGCACCGTTCCTCTTCAACCCTCACCAATTTTCCTTCTCCGACTTCATTATTGATTATCGCGAATTTCTGCGCTGGATGTCTCGAGGAAACTCGAGAACGAAGGCGAGCAGCTGGTATGGATACTGTCGGCTCTCCAGGACGATGATCACCGGCTATAAGAAGAAAAAGCTTGGACATCCATCCGAGAAGCTGTCTGGTGACGTCCCGCGTGCGACATGGCGGGCCGTCGTCTTTTCTGAAGTCATCTGGCCGATTTCCATGGCAGCTATCTTCGTCATCGCTTACATGTTTGTCAAGTCCTTCCCTAGCGCCACCGGAAAACCCAACCCTAGCCCTCTTATCCGCATCGCAGTGGTTGCGATTGGCCCGGTAGTTTGGAATGCCGCTGTACTGCTGGCACTGTTCTTCGCATCACTGTTTTTGGGGCCCATGTTCGAAAAATGGACCAGGTTCGCTTCTGTTATGGCTGCGCTCGCTCACTTCCTCGCGCTTGTCGGTATTGTCGCATTCTTTGAGCTCTTCGTATGTGATCTACCTTCTTTCTTTTACCATGTCTCATACTTGGTTTCAGTGGTTCCTTGAACTTTGGGATGCATCGCATGCAGTGCTCGGCGTCATTGCGATCGTCGCCATACAACGTGCGATCCAGAAGATCCTCATCGCCGTTTTCCTCTCCCGTGAGTTCAAGCACGACGAAACGAATCGCGCCTGGTGGTCGGGTAAATGGTACGGTCGCGGACTGGGTAATTCCGCTATATCACAACCTGCTCGTGAATTTATCGTCAAGATTGTGGAGATGTCTTTATGGAGTTCAGACTTTTTACTCGGTCACATTCTCCTTATCATCTTGACAGTGCCTGTCCTTATTCCCTTTATTGACAAACTGCACTCGACGATGCTCTGTAAGTGAATCAATGTCCTAGTACAACTCTCGCTAAAGCTATCCAATAGTTTGGCTGCGACCCTCCAAGCAGATTCGCGCACCTCTGTACTCCACGAAGCAGAAGAGGCAGCGCCGTTGGATAGTGAGTGTATCTGTGGTTTGCATGATGAAGCGCTAATTGTGCTTGAAGATCATCAAATACACCGTCCTCTACATGATAATCGTGGCCGGACTGGCATCGTTAGTTGTCTTGCGTGAGTTTCACATGCGCTTCAAAGTGGCAATCTGTTTTCTCATGCGAGATCTCGCATAGCGTTAATTTTCCGGGACCACATTACGCTCTATTGCACCTTGTGTCAGAACATCTAATGACCTTGGACCAGCCCCTAGTAGGTTAATGCAGTCCGGGCTACCATTTTCTTACCTGGATCTGCTGGAATTCAGAGCCATTTAGTATATCTCCACTAGACCCTGGCTTGCTTGGTGTATCATAGTTGAAGATTCCCAAGTTGATAAGTGGCACAATCTTTTATTGTAGAAGAGAGGACTATCACCATTCCCACTCAAGAAATGCAATCCACTTGGGCTTCACCGAAAACTAAATTGCTAGGCACTATGTAGCGAGTGATAAAGCGTTCCAGGTATGATATCGGAATTCATGAAGTGGGTACAACTAGCACGCGTAACTCCTTCCTGCTTGTGTTAACTGCAAGAGGCGGAAAGCACGTAATGGCCCGCATGTTACGGGGCCTCACTGACCAGGGCCATCATCACAGTGACACTGGGAGTTCATGTCAGTGCTGCTCGGACTGCGAGAGACTTATCCTACTCGTCGACTTTCTGCAAGTAAACGTTCCGATCAGCACTAGAACGGAGCAAATGTCCTGACTACATACCCCGCCACGATACACCAAGCCCTCCCGTGCCGCATCACCTAATGAGTAGTACATCAAATCAAGTAAACCAGAAAAGCCTGGCACACTGACGTTCAAAAGGGCTCACTCTCTTTCGGTCCTGCATACACGTCTGGGCATAATGAACGATCCGATCCGCCATAGATTGTATTTGTTCGTCCTCTCTGCCTCCAGCACGAGCGATGAGCGAACATATTGCAACAAGTTCCGTAGGAAATACATTGTCGGATAAACCGTCCGTCTGTAAACGACATGAGCGCCATGTGGTGCCATAGCATGGATGACTCACGTATGCAATGACGATATCGCCATGTCGAAGTTTCGTTTCATACTGAGCAGCTGCGCTGGGAGGGTCCAGATAATACTTGTCAAAGCTCAAGCTTTCAGGGAACTTTGAAAGTTGCCTTATGAGTAGACTCATCAATATAGAAGCGCAAAAATATTCAAGAGACACACAAGGGACAGTTGAAATAATGGGTTTGGACTGGCTCTTTGTAAATTACGGAAGAAGAGCGTATGATCAAGAAGCCGCTGTCGCCTAAACTGGAAGGGGCCAGTGACTGAGTGGTCTCAGTCGCATGCAGGACTGTGTTGCTCACTTTGCTGAGCGTAGAACACCTGAGAAGGAGTTCAGAGTTAACAAGCAAACTGTACTAGATCCTGTGAAGGAGAAAGTGAGATCGGTGGAATGCCGGGATAGGGCATGAGCCCACCAGCTTCCACAAGTTGCTCTCGAAGGACTTGGGGGTAAGCGAGGTGGAGACACTCATATGGTGTGATCTCGTGATCTCGGACGTCTTCATGGTGTTCATGATCCTGAGTAGGGTCAACCTCTGGTTCGCCTGCCCACGAATCGCGCGAGTAATTATGCGAGTAGTACATCAAGGCTTGGGCAAATAACGAAGGGTCGACGCCAGAATCGACCCATCCTCCGACACCGTCAGCGACACCAAATGCGACCCCCTTGGAGTTGAAACGCTGAGGTGAGCTAGGGAGGAGGACATAAAGTAGGCTTACCCACCGAAGCATTGCGCATCTGCGAAAAGGGTGAGCGAGAGGCAGAGCAGGATAAAGACGAGGGGACGTGCCTCGGTATGATAGAAGAAATCCTCCCCCGCGTCCTTTGATGGCAAGTGCTTTGGATGGGCGAGCATTGCGTCCCTCCATATCCCAAGTCGAGAATCTGCGGAGAAAGCGGCATGAAAGCGGGTCAGCTTTGGATCTAGAGGCTTTGCGGCCCAGCTAAGGCCTATATGAAACCTAAATGGACGGGTAGCAGTTGAGTTGAGTCTGATCGATAGAGACCACAAAGGCGTTGAATGCGACGCTGACGAGGGACGAGTACGTGCAAGGAAGCGCAACATCAGCCTCGGGGACAGACAGGACTCTTGAACCAACTCTGCACTCGAGATTTTGCCAACACGTGACCCATTTGAACGGACGAGGATCATACTATCAGTCGTACTGTACTACTACTCTTCAGCGTTTCGCCCGCTTTTGCGTTGCCTCGCGGGCTCGCGAGTAATTAGCCCACATAACCTTCCAGTCTGCCTCTAGCGTTCCCTCACCCGGCGCGTGTTGATCGGAAGCCACACCAGCCCACCCAACTGCCCGCTCATAGCATGCAAGGGCACGCTCCGTATTACCACCTTGCTCGTTGAGGATTCCCATCAAGTTCCATGCCTCTGCAGCAGTACGACGTGCATCGCGCAACAACGCCGCGGCTGGCTTCCGCATGGCGTGGGACTTGGCAAACGACGGAAGAATAGGGGTGTCCGGTGCAGGAGTGTGAACGACAACTGATCCTTTTGCGTCAGGTGGAACCAATGGTATTCCGGTGAGAGCCAAGGCAACACGCTCGGAAGACTCTGCGGCTCTGGTCAGGTAATCAAAGGATGACTGCCTCGGCGACCGGAGTGCATAAAGCACCTCCGCGAGATGGATGGAGATGAGGGAAGAGCGATGAAGAAGATATAGCGAGTGCAACATCTGGGGTGGAGAAGTAACGGAGGAGTTCGGAGGAGATGGGATGCTACGCAACACAGCGAGAGACGTTTCCTGAAGTTGCCGAGCCTGTTTTAAATCACCAGACGTTGAATAGTAAGCGGATAATGAGACTAGTGTGGACGTGAGTGTCCGTTGTGCTGACGGAGATGAAGGTGCGGATTGAGATATAATGGGGACAACGAAGCCTCGAGTTTGTTGAGTGCCTTGTGACAAAGTAAGTGATCGTGACCACCATGCAAGTGCATCATTGGAATCTCCGAGTCTGAAATTGAGATCCCCGAGTTTTGAAGCGATGCGGGCAGCATTTGTGCCGTTTCCCGGGGAAGCGGCCCAGACGCGTTCGTATTTTAAACGAGCTTCAAATAACGAATCTTTTGTTCCGATGCGTTCCAATATGGCTGCATGGCGAAGGAAGAGTTCATTGATTGTCTGAGGATGCAATTTCGCAGACACCGGATTGGCCTCTGCGATCTTGATGGTCATGTTGAGATACCTCTGGGCAAAATCCAAGCAGGGTTCGATGACATTGAGGCCGGCTACGGTGCGATAGTCTGAGAAAGTGGTAGAGCCCACGCCCCAGTTTTCCGCCATCCAAGAACCGCGTAGAAGATGCCTTGCTCTGAAGCCGAGAGCAGGGTCTGTTCCGCCGTGCTCGCCACCCGTCCACCTTTCAGCATCGCGGTCCCACTCCCACCGCCTTGTTTCATCATCCGAATGTGATGCAAGTTCGACCGACTCGACCCACAGATGAGTACCCTCGAAAATTGTCCAGCCGGTGAGTCCGAGACCAAGGGCACTGAGGAGGGAGAATTTGGCAAAGCGAGCGAATAGATTGATGGCAGTCCCGGCAGAGCTAACGAAGTGATCCTGTACAATGTGTGCTGGCTGGCTGTGTGGGATCTCTTGCGACTGGTAGCGACGACGAGGAAGGGCGACGACAGCGCGCCTCCAGAGGGAGGAGGAGGAGGAGGAGGATAGTAGCATTGGCTTATACCCAAACACGTACAAATATTTTTGCCATGTCACCTGTCCGTCCAGATCGACTACTAACGGACACTCGACCCCACCGCGGTTCGCTATGGCCGTCACATTCAAACGGAAGGTGAGCGCCTAGATAGCCGATGAACCTCAATAGATGCAGTTTGAACACGTGTGTCAAACACTTCGCCGCCCTCATAAAACAGGCGTGACACACCTGCTTCGCCTTCCTGTTTCATCATATACTGGTAGGTGCCCTCCCTCAGCGTTCCTCGCGCTGAAACCATGATTTTTCTCTCCTTATTCTCTCTCTTGAGCCCCCTAGTTCTCGCTGCTGCTCTAACGAATTCTTTAACGGCCAAGAGAAACGCCAGCCCCTTTATCTCCACGGATGGCACCTCATTCACTCTAAACGGCAGGCGAGCACTTTGCCAGCCCCTCTGAGGCATTCATATACCAACCCTAATGATTGGCAGTGGCTTTAGGTACACCGGTACGAATGCTTACTGGTTATCCGCCTTAAATACAAATCAAGACATCCGGTACACTCTCGGCAACATCTCTGCCATCGGGACAAAGGTCGTTCGTCTGTGGGCATTTAATGGTGAGTTTCTCATTCTTGGATAAAATCTAGACTACTCACTTGAACCGCCTAGATGTCGACACTATCCCCATAAACGGTACATGGTTCCAACTCGTTCGCAATGGAACAGCTTCCATCAATGATGGCCCAAATGGTCTTCAGAAACTTGACACTGTCGTTCAAATGGCTGAGCAGCACGGACTTTACCTTATCTTATCTCTCACCAACAATTGGTATCCGCTCCCTCTTTTGAATACCACAGGGCAGCACGTCAATAGCACCATTATGGCCCGTGATGTTACCCCGGGAACTAATAATTCATTGCCACGGAATTACTTGTCCAATGACTACGGTCAGCGTTCACGTTGTCCATTCATGACGCCGCTTCTCATGTCGGGATAGGTGGCATGGATCTCTATGTTCGCCAATTCGGTCTTGAGACTCATGATCAGTTCTACACGAACCCATCCATTCTGAAAGCTTTCTTAAACTTCACAACTCAAGTCGTTTCTCGATATGTCAATAGTCCCGCTATTTTCAGCTGGGAGCTTGCGAATGATCCGAGGTTTTATGCGTTCACGTAGAATTCCTACGTCACTGACCCATTGGAAATATCAGGTGTAATTCTACCATTCCTGCGAACCCAAATTGTACGACGGAGACCATCACGCGGTGGCACGCTACGGTGGCGGCTCATATTCGTTCTATTGATCCTAACCACCTCATCTCCGCTGGGTGAGTTTACCAGTTTCCAAGCGAGGCACAAATGATAATCAATAGATGTATGCACGATTAGAACGTCGGGATTTTTGTGCACCGACTGTCCCAAGTTGTATCCTCTGAACCCTGGACCTGCACCCGCGCCATCGGCGTCTCCCGTACCAGCAAAAACGAGGCGCAGCAAGGTTGTTCCGGTGACTACGGAGCAGATACTCCGTCAGCGCGTTGAATCAAGACGACGCACCCGAGAGGCTGCAAAACTTGCTGGAACCCTGAAGGAAGACGGTATCCGTATCAGAGGCCGATGGGTGTCCACAGGTAGTCTTTATGAATGAACCGAATTTCTTTCCACTCAACTCTTGCACAGCCACTAGACACCAAGAGACGCAAACCGTCGGCTCGGTCTATAACGGGGATTATGGAGTTGACAGTCAGGATATTTTGAATATTCCAGACATTGGTTTCGGTTCTTTCACGCTCTTCCCCGATCAGCAGTCCTATGGTCCCACCGATCCATACTTGACTTCCTACACTAATACGGTGAACTTGGGTATTGACTGGATCCTCGTGCAAGCTCAGTCAGCGGCTGCGTACGTCTGTTGCCTAGTCGCATGAGATCGGTGCCTAACATGAAAACCTATCAAGTGTCAGAAAACCTTCGGCGCTCACAGCCTTTGGCTTGGTGACGCAGGCAAATGCAGCAAACTTCGTGCCGTTCAACATGACCACTGCGCCGTTTGCTTCCGATGCATGTGTGTTCTTGAGACACCAGTTGGATACACTATGAAGATTGATCCATTCCGATAGCATCAAATTCCAACTCTACATACGGTGTTACAAACCAGCAACAGACAGACGCCTACTCGACATGGTTAAATAGTATGTATGCCTGGCGTTGTATCGGAACCGGCAACCCACTAAATGAGTTTAGCTGGTATCACCGCCGGACTAGGCGGCATTGTTGAGTATCAGGTATGAAGTCCCAGCTAATTTGCAATATTTTGAACACTGAGTTGCACTCGTGACAGTGGGGCCAAGAAAATCTGACGGCTGAAACCGGCACAACAATTTCACCGGGAATCACTGGCATCTCACCGAACCCCCAAACCACTCCAATTTCTCCGAACAATGACACGACGGGAATCTCTCCCAATGATGGTTATAGCAGGTACGGACGTACTCATGATTGGGCCCCCCTCGTGCCTCAACTCGGTTCGCAGTATTGGGAATAATGGCATTCAACAAGTTATGCAAACAGCTACTCAACAGATCGCGGCTGACTGAAGTTGGACCATGTGGTGATGGGGTTGCGTGTTAGTGATGGCTTTCTTCTTCGTCTAACGCAAGTGAGAATGCATGATTGAACATTAGGTTTACTTGGTGAAATTAACCCTCCTACATCGTACTCTCTGGAATTTGGATAGAGCATTTTCTGTCGCACTATCCCATTTATTCATTGTTAGTTGTGCTGTGCACCTGAGTCTATATGGATTCTGATCACGTGGTTGGCAGACAGCAGTGTGAGAACAAACTCGAGTGTTACCACTACTACCACCAGGTATTCCTACGATATGAAGTTCTTTATCGACAACCTACCGGTGCGTGTATTGACGTGCATTACTAGTGACTGGATGACGCTTTTTATGTACCCACGCACACTTCGCCCAGATCATTTTTCCCTATGACCGAATCTACCCTGGTAAGTTCACTTCCCTACCTATAGCCCAGTAACCTTTGGCCAACCACCCTCTGAGAACAATATGCGTACATGTGTGATCTCAAACGGACGCTTGACGCTACGGTACGCTTCAAATTACACACTAAATCATGGTCCCTTTCATAACTGGCCGTTCAGGGGCACTGTGTCCTCGAAATGCCTTCTGGAACAGGGAAAACTGTCTCGCTCCTATCCTTGATTGTATCGTATCAGCAGGTACGTCGACTGTGAAATCATGTCGCCAGGACTTATCCCTCGCCTGCAGTTCCATTCAGCCAAACGCAAACTTATATACTGCTCACGTACAGTACCGGAAATCGAAAAGGCCCTTTCCGAATTAAAGAGATTGATGGAGTACCGGATATCGTGCGCTGAAACCCCCGAACAAAAAGGAAAGGAGGAGAACTTCGTGGGCCTCGGCTTGACGAGTCGAAAAAACTTGTGTATACATCCGGAGGTGCGCATTGGAACACGGATAGACCCTGTATCCTTGCCTTTGTGTATTCTGAGCTTCTGCCTGCAGGTTTCCAAGGAGAAAAAGGGTAAAGTTGTCGATGCGCGGTGTCGCGACCTCACCAACCTCGCGGCATGCGAGAAAGGCCGTGCGCACCCTGGATCAGTGGAGCTTTGTGATTGGCACGAGGTATCTACCCTTTCATCTCGGGTTCAAGGTAGAAGATGCGATATATTGGTAGAATCTAAGGACATACGAGCCCGGAACTCTCATACCACCCGGCATATGGACACTTGCGGATGTACTCCAACACGGTCGAGACAACGGTACATGCCCTTACTTTACCGTACGAAGAATGGTAGGTTACGGTAGCTCGAAAGGTTAGCCAATATTTATAATTCTTTGACCAGATGCCATTTGTCGACGTGATCATATATTCCTTTCATTATTTAATCGATCCTAAAGTTGCCGAGCAAGTGTCAAAAGAGCTGTCCAAAGATGCCATCGTCGTGTTCGATGAAGCGCACAACATTGGTCAGTAGCGGGTTTGACATTTTTACCAGTTGGCTTAGCGCGAGGTCAGATAATGTCTGCATAGAATCTCTCAGCATTGACCTTACACGACCGATGCTCGACTCGGCTGCACGGAGTGTGACGAAACTCGTTGAAAAGATTGACGAGTGAGTACTGTGTCTGCTGTTGTTCAGAGTACTGACCAAAATTTGAAAGGATTAAGAAGACTGACGCTGCTAAGCTTCAGGATGAGTACGCAAAGTTGGTTGAGGGTCTACAAGAAGCGGCAGCAGGGACGACGCCTGAAGACGGATTCATGGCGAACCCCGGTAATTATGAGGCCGGATGTTCTCCCAGCAACTAACAAGCGTTTAGTTCTTCCCGATGACCTACTCAAAGAGGCGATACCGGGAAACATCAGGAAGGCTGAGCACTTTGTCGCTTTTCTCAAGCGTTTTGTTGAGTACCTCAAGGTTTGCATGGACCACTGTTGGGATACAGCCACGCTGACAGTCAAATAGACTCGCATGCGTGTCCTACATGTCGTCGCGGAAACACCGCTTTCATTTTTACAACATCTGAAGGATATCACCTACATCGAAAGACGGCCATTAAGGTGACTAGTAAAGGATTCGATGTGCCCAAGTTTTTAATTCCCTCCTATCAGGTTCTGTGCTGAACGCTTGCGATCTTTGATTCGTACATTGGAATTGAATCGACTGGATGAGCATTCTGCACTGCAGAAAGTCGCCTGCTTTGCGACTCTGGTGGCAACGTACGAGAAAGGTGAGTTTACCTCCTGGAGTTGTAATTGTACTGCATTGCCATTGAACTTTTAGGCTTTTTACTCATTCTGGAGCCCTTTGAGACGGATAATGCGACTGTACCAAATCCTGTATTTCATTTCACGTCGGTATTTCGGCTAGTGATCATGTCTGTGTTCTGACTTTGCGGCAGATGCCTTGATCCTTCATTGGCTATCAAGCCTGTTTTTGAACACTTTAGCAGTGTTGTCATCACTTCTGGAACGATCTCACCATTGGACATGTATCCAAAGATGCTGCAGTTCACGCCAGTCGTTCAGGAGACATATCCCATGACACTCGCACGCAATGCTTTCCTGCCGTTGGTGAGTGATGAATTATATCACCACATGACAACTTCACGACATCTATGCAGGTTATTACTCGCGGTAGCGATCAAGTCGCTATAAGCTCGCGTTTCGAGGTCCGAAATGATCCAGCCGTCGTCCGGAATTTTGGGAGTATTCTTGTCGAGTACAGTAAAATCGTCCCCGACGGCATCGTCGCCTTCTTCCCGAGTTATTTGTACATGGAATCCATCGTGGCAGCCTGGAATGACATGGTATGTTGCGTGGACACCTGCAACCACGTCTTGATGGTACGTGTTCCAGGGGATTTTGAACGAGGTGTGGAAGAACAAGCTGATTTTCGTCGAAACGCCGGATGCGAATGAGACTAGCATAGCGCTGGAGAACTATAGACGGGTAAGTTGTAATCGACTCTTGTTTTCGGAGAGAGGCGACAGTTGATTTCAGGCCTGCGATAATGGACGGGGTGCGGTGCTGTTATCCGTTGCACGAGGGAAGGTATCGGAAGGGATCGATTTCGATCACAACTATGGACGTGCTGTGATTATGTTTGGGTGAGTGATTGCTATATTCGGCCGTGTTCGAAGACTGGATATGATCTCCCAGGGTCCCGTATCAGTACACGGAGAGTCGCATCCTGAAAGCACGTCTCGAATACCTCCGAGATGCGTATCGGATAAGAGAGTCAGAGTTTCTTGGGTTCGACGCGATGCGAAACGCGGCGCAGTGCGTCGGACGCGTCCTGCGTGGTAAGACGGATTGGGGACTGATGGTGTTTGCAGATAAGGTAAGACATGTGACGTAATGTGTTGGTATTTTGATCATAGAGTTCCCACGGGAGCGTTTTGCACGAACAGATAAGCGGGCAAAGCTGCCTCGGTGGATCAATCAATACATCACCGAGGTCGCTTCCAACCTGTCTACGGATATGGCAGTGACACTGTCCAAGCTGTTTATGCGAACGATCTCGCAGAACCCAAACGAAAACCAGACGGGAATTTCCCTGTGGACGCTGGAGGACATTGAGAAGGCACAGGCGAAGCAAAGGGAACAAGCATTGTTGTTGGAACAGCAGCAGGAGCAGCAAGGTGCTGATGACATGGATGAGGACGAGTATGGAGACGGCGGGATAGACGATGGGATGATCATGGACCTGGACTTGGAGTAGAAACTTATCCCACCCAACGATAGCTATATTACATTTGTGCGACAGAACATCCATAGCCAGCATGTACAAATAGAGTGAGTGATGTGAGTACATAGTAGTGTGCTTTGGTGGCGTTGCAGGATCCAGTTTAGGAGGTCATTGCGGACACTTTGAACAATTTCCAGGAACCTGCGTGTGTGAGCGGATCAGGCAAAGAGCAGTCTAAATCGAGCCTCCAGGGACTGACTTGGTTTGTGATGATGCGTTGGGGTTGGCTGGCGGATATAAAGGAGCGAAGATGAGGACGGGGTTCACACAGGATAGGAATGAATGGGCGCACCCATAATAGCGACGGCAGGTGCAAGGTTTTGAGGGAGAATGGCAAGTGGAAGGATGGAGGGTGCTGAGCGTGCAGCGCTCGCTGCGGCAGTCGATGACGGAGTCACCGAGGAAGGCGTTGTGGCCGCATCCCGTGTAATTGGCAAGCTTGAGCAGACGATGACACATCCTATAATAACCAGCAATCAGATTAAAACTTGACACATGCGCGCGCACGGAAAAAAAAAAAAAAAAAACTTGCCTGCCCTCTCGTCGGCGGAGGTAGGAGAATCCTTTTTCTTTTTTTTTTCTTCTTTTCCTTTTTCTTTTTCGCTTCGTCTTTTGCTTCCGATGGCACCGCTTTTTTATTCGACCCAAAAATGGAATGCTACATATTATTAGGAAAAAATTCAATCTATACCTGATTGGCTCCGCAGTCTACCCTACTAAGCAGCTTGGACGGTACTGTCTGGCACGGTCTCCTCTGACAGCTTCTCCTGCAAATTTCGTATTGGCTCGCCTTTGATGACCCTTCTGACTTCATCTGCAGTCAGCGTCTCGTGTTCCATCAAAGCACGAGCAAGCTACAAGTCCAGATCCGCAACATTATCAAGGGGCAGCACTTGGGCAGGCGCAAGCATTCACGCACCAGATGGAGTTCCTCCTTCCTCTCCTCCAAAAGCTTGGTAACACGGCTCTCGCCTTGCTGGAGTAAGCTAGAACAAGATGGTCTGCCGTCGTTGCATTTTATTTTTCTCGTACACACTCACCCTAGGATCTCAGAGTCAATTCTCTCGCTCGTGTGTGGACTAACGGGTCCGTGTTGGTCACTGTAAAAGACAGGGCCTACCCTACCAGAGAATCCAAAGTTCTGTGCAAGGCCCTGGTCATCCGCAGCCCTGAAGCATGTAAAAACCCTCACCTTGACCATTTGTGTTGCCGTGTGAGTCGCTTTTTGAAGATCAGACGAGCATCCGCTCGTGAGCCCACCTTCACCATAAACTGGTATCGAGGGTTCATTCACGGCGAGGTGGTCAATAGCAAAGGTACTCACTCAGTGTTTCCGCGACCCGACCACCCATACACACGTCAATCATGGCCTTGTATTCGCTCTGAGAGATCGAAAACATGTCACCTTCCGGCAACTGAGAAGTCTGCACAACCAGGACGACAACGGCGGCAGCATGAGTACGGTACACACCACCCGTCACAAAAAATTGACGCACAATACCGAGTGCATGACCACGGGGAACGCATGTCACCTTGTGCAAAGGCATTGCACCTTTGGTGTAGAGTGCGGTCAGAGCGTGACCCCCCTGTGCAAATTAAGGTGTGATCCAACTCCATTTGCAGATCAACGCACTTCATGATAAGCTGTGAGCAATTTGTTCTTCTCGTCAATGTACGCACTCTTGCGTTCAGCGCCCATGACAATGCGATCCTGGTCGACAACTCAGATAAGCACTGTGTTCTATCAACAAAGACAAATGTCACCTTTGCCCACTCAAAATGTTTCAGAGTGACCTCTTTGAAACCCTCCTTTGCCGCCTGGATAGCGGCCAAACTGAACGATGCGGTGAGAGGCCTTTCTCAAGTAAGCACAACGTACGACTCACTTGACCATGTTTTGCAATTCGGCACCTGAAAACCCAGGAGTGCCTCGAGCCAAGATCATAGGATCGACGGCTAACGATCGAGAGGTCAAATTAATAACAGGACAAGGATAGAGGGCGACATACCATTGCTGGCGACAACGTCTTTCATAAAGTGAGTGAGGAGTTGTATTCTACCACGGACATCCGGAAGAGGGACGGCGATGTGACGATCAAAACGACCAGGACGAGTGAGCGCACTATGCGAGTGAGAGATGAGGTTGTGAATCTGATCAAGGATGTTAGGAGCACCAACGGATCCAAACTTTGAGGGAAGTTTGTTGCGGCAATGACGATGACGCCCTCGGTTTGCAAGAAGCCATCCATCTCGACCAACAGTTGATTGAGCGTTTGTTTCATGTAATGCTGGTCACGCTGAGATCGTTTCCCGCCCACAGCGTCTAGTTCATCGATGAAGATGATAGCAGGTTGTTTCTTGCGGGCAGCAGCAAAGAGGTCCCGAACACGCTTTGCACCCACGCCAACAAACATTTCCTCGAACTCTGAACCTGAGGAAAAGAAGAATGGGACGCCTGCCTCTCCGGCAATGGCCCTAGCAAGCATCGTCTTTCCGGTACCGGGGGGACCTGTGAGCAGGATACCTTTTGGAAGCTTACCACCGAGGGATGCAAAGGCAGTCGGGTCTTTCAAAAATGTCACGACGTCGGCGAGTTCCTGAAAAGGAGGGTTAGGTGAGGAAGTGGTCAAGAGACGACGAAGGCCATGCCTGTTTGACTTCGTCTATGCCATGCACGTCACTGAACTTGACAGGTTTTTGCTGAAGTGGTTCAAACTCTGTGGTGCGTGCTCCGGCCTTGAGTAGGCCAGAATTTTCCAACAGAACAGAGAGTATAACCAAGATGACTGGGACTGGATGAGGAGGAGAAGAGGATGGGGAACATGAACGTACAGAAGCTACTTAATCCGGCGAAGATGACAAAACGAACGACACGCAGGGTGAGAGAGCCTTTGGCTGAGGAGGAGGATGACTATCGTGAGGAAGGGTCAAGGCTGGGATACTTACGTTCACTGAGGGTGACGTGGATTGGGTTACCGCTGACACCAGCCCCCTTGCTGAGGGCTGCAGCAAGATTGGCGATAGCAGGATTGGGTGGGGAAGGATCTTGAGTCGTGGATGAGGTGGGGTTGGCACGTTTAGCGAGAAACTGTGCAGCTATTTTTTCGCTCCTGGATTGCGGGGGGGGAGGTTGCGAAGGAGGGGGAACGGTGATGTGCGTAGGGGTGGTATCTGACGGGGTAGGGATTGAGTCGAGGAGAGACTGTCGCTTGCGCACGGCAAGGTCTATGGAAGGCTCGCGTCCGGAGCTGGCGAGTGCATCGAGATATAATTCAAAGGCCTCGTCGGAGCGGAGGAGGGGGGAGGAGGGATTCTAAGGAGAAGGGGGAGAAAGGGTGGGTGAGACGGGGACGGGAGAAGCGGAGACGTACGCGTTCGGAGGTGTGCTCCCAGCGGTCGATGAGGGTGTCGTAGCCTTCCTTTGAGCGGGTAGCGATCAAGGCATTGAAAAAGGCGAGGTGCTTTGCGAGGTCGTTTGGGTCTGCATTGGCGTGTGCCTCGAACACGGCTATCTCTGCAGCAGTGTCGAGGGAAGGTTTAGCAGGCCGTGACCAGGGCAAAAACGAAACGGCGCGCGTGAGAGAGGGTCCTTGTGGCCAGGGAATCTGTAGACGAGGTGGTATCGGACGAACGCGTCGAAAGAGGAGCGCTCCGGAGTGCCTCAGCGGTAGACGGAGGAGGAGGAGCGACATGAAGGAGCCGTAGTCTTACCTAATACTCAATGCACGCACTGTCCGTCCTCGACCAGGCCTGCGCCGACGCCGCCCTGCACGCCTCCCAATCGAACGCCGACTCTGCCCCACTCCACATCGTCCTCGCCGACCTCGACGTTCTCCTCGCACACATCGACCTCCTCTCCGCCAAGCTCGCCCTCGCATTCAGGCCCGCTGCCCCCGCCTACGCCGCATCCATACCCCTCCTTCGTGAACTCGCCCGCCACACCTCCGCTCTCGCCCATGCCACCCGTCTCCTTCACGATCACCTCCACGGCGCCACCCTCACAAGGAACGTCAGACACGTCATAACCGGCATCATCGATGCCCTTCGTGCCCTCGGGCACGCTTTCCTCCACAACGCCGCCCCCGGCGAACATATCCTCAGGATCGGCACCCTGCACAATCTCATTACGGTCGCAAGGTGCCCCGCCGGCATCTCAAAGGATAACCAGACCGCCGTGCACTACTGCTGGAAATCTGACAGAGACTCTCTCCAAGACAATCTCCATGAACTCGCCCGCATCATCGAGCAGGCAGAATCTCAGGACAGTACCCCAAACGACTTGGTTGACGACTGGGACGAGATCGGATTAGGAAATGCTACAAACCTGGACAAGGACGAGCTTGCTCGCGCAAAGAAGGTATGGCACTCTATCCACTCTCCAGTACATCTTCTTACCCATTGCCCAGGTTCATCAGGTCTTGCGCCTCACCACCCTTCTCCACAAGCGCATCCTTCTCGATCTCATTCCGTACCCCTCCTCTGCCCCCTTTTCAGCTTTCGATAATCTTCTCCTGCAATCCAATCTACTTCTCTCCACATCCGACGATCTCGTCGCCGCACTCTACACTCCACAGGACCCGGAACTCGTGCGCACAGAGATCCAGCAGCTAGCCAACGTCGCCACTTCCCTCCAAACACAATCTGCCATCCTCCTCCCTCTCACCGATCAGCTGCAGGCCCTCAGCTTCAAGGACCCCACCCCAGGCACTACAACAACCTCACCGTTCTCAAAAAGGGCTGATAAAACGTGGTTTGATACATGTGTCGATCAAATAGTTCGTTTATGCTCCAGCTTGACAAGTCAAACAGAGACTGCGACATAACACACTATCGTCTTGTACATCATGGTCAGTACATTGCAAGGAAAACACAGCAACGACGACAAACAGTACAAACACATCATGCCTCTCCTTCCTCCTCCTTGGGAGTGGCTCGTCTATTGCGTCTGTCCATCTCCCATTCATCTCTGAACTTTGCAGCGAGAAAATTCGGGTGAAGCACGGTACTGTTCTCCGCACGCAAACGTTGCTCAAAATGCGTGATCTTGTCAGCTTGGGACTGCAGATCAAATGTACATTTCTGCAAACACTGCTCATCAGCAGCGGTAAAGACCAACCATATTCCGATCAACTTACCGCTTCCTCGACACGCCTCGCTCTTGCCTCATCTCTCATCTTGTCCAACTCCTTCCGTCGCTCTTCTGCATTTTTCAATCCTGACCTTGGTGTATTTCCACCTGCCTGATGAATGTCATTTACCACCACGGTTCTCAACAAATATGACCACGTACACCCTTGAAAAGCTCCGCATAAATTTTGGAGTCGGCCAAGTCAATATCCCGCACTCCCGTCAATGCTTGTTTTCGTTGTTCGGAAGTTGGAAACGAAGGCTTCGCTAGCTCCTGTGCAGGCGGAGGTGGAGGCTTTTGCGTCGTAGTGGTAGGAGTCGTCGTGCTAGTCACTGTCTTAGTTTTCTTAATCTGCGGAAACTTGCGCTTCTTCGGGATGGTCTGACTGAGGGGGTCTTTTGCGGCTTCTGATGCATCCGGAAGAGGGTCCACGGCGGAGGAGGGGGCAAGGTCATCGTTGGAAAACAGATCCAAAGGTTGGCTCTGCGTTGCGGTTGTGGCGGGCGGAATAGCTAGCTTGCGCTCGTCTTTCATAACAATTTCTCTGTCCTTTTTGTCCTGGCACCCTGCCCTTTGTTGGAGGAGGTACAGTGTATACAGCCACCATATGAGATAATCCTGTCCATATAGAACCTTCGTACTACACCCTCGGTCATCGAGGTCATCCAATGTGGCTGTCGCTCCCCTCGTCATCTGAGTAGACCACAGAGATACCTGCCAGTTTCTGGGACGCGGCCAGCGTATCTTCCGCGACGAAGCGACTGTCTGAGCGAGCGCTGTACGGAATCATGCAGAGTGTCGACATCTACATCTTTGACGTCGTCTGGATTGGCAGCAACGTATCGGTGTCCGCCGTGCGGGCGCGCTGCGTTCTCTGGGCAGTAGAAAGAACAGCGTCGTCGTCATCGTCGTCTGAGTGGACGAGGAGACATTTTAGCCTCTGCGCACCGGACAAGGTCGACGGTACCTGCGGGTGCACCCGGTTTTCAATGACAATCACCTCACGTGATTCACTGTCGATTGCCCCATATCATCAACATGCGCAAACAACGCGCGCTCGCCATCGTCCACGTCGAGCGACGCTCTTCCTCGTCGCCGAGATGCGTCTCCCCCTTGCGCTATGTCCAAGGCCCACGTACAGGTCGTATGCAAACATTTCCGCCTTGACGCGCCCTGCGACAGTAACCGTGCTCGGGCAAGCGTACCCCACCGATGAGGTGACGAATGTGTCCTCGACGATCCTCTCAAAACTCCCCCTCAGGCTGCATACCCAGCCCGCGCATCCCCTCAGTACCCTCCGTGCTCTCGTCGAGTCACACTTCGCGTCTTATGCGCATCTCTCCTCCCTCTCCCCGCTCGTCACCCCATACCAAAACTTTGACCTCCTCTCCTTCCCCGCAGATCATCCTGGCCGCTCCGTCACAGATAGCTACTACGTTAACAAGCACCTCATGCTCCGCACCCACACATCCGCTCACGAAGTCGAGGTTTTCGAAAAAGGCGAGACCAACTGGCTCCTCACGGCCGACGTCTACAGACGCGACGAGATAGACGGTTCCCATTATCCTGTCTTCCATCAGACGGAGGGTGCGCGCATCGTTTCCGCAGACCCGAGTGGCATGAAAGAAATCGAGGACGACAATGCCGCGCTGCAAGCACACCTCCAGCGTTCTAATATCATCATCGAGGACGTACCTCATCTTTCTCCCACAAACCCTTGCCAACCCGCGCATGATCCAAAACACACTGAGCTTATTGCTAAAAATCTGAAACTCTCCCTCAACAGTCTTTTACTCACCCTCTTTGGCGACCATGTCAGTGCGACACCCCACAACCCGCTCAGAGTAAGATGGATTGAAGCGAACTTTCCTTGGACGACACCAAGCTTCGAAGTCGAGGTATTCTTCCGTGGTAAATGGCTCGAGATTCTCGGGTGTGGTGTCATCTATCAGCCAACACTCGCAAACGCGAGCAAGTACTTTCTCACCAACACTCCGCCGGCCACCTGACGCATCCTCAGATATTCAGAACAAGCTTGGGTGGGCATTCGGCCTTGGACTCGAACGCATAGCGATGATTCTCTACTCCATCCCCGACATTCGCCTGTTCTGGTCACAAGACCCCCGGTTCCTCACGCAATTCAAGCAAGGTGAAATTACGACGTTCCGGCCATATTCGAAATACCCTGCCTGCTTCAAGGATGTCAGCTTCTGGCTACCAAAAAATATGAATCTCCACGATAACGATTTCTGCGATCTCGTCCGGGATGCGGCAGGTGATATTGTGGAAGATGTCAAGATGGTCAGGATGTTCTAAATGCCTTTATTTCATGGTGATCTGATGCGCAACAGACGGACAGCTTCACCCATCCCAAGACGTGTCGGAAGAGCGTTTGTTACCGAATAAATTACCGATCCATGGATAGGTACCATATCCATCCTTCTTTGGGCGCTCGCATAATGCTAATCCATCTCAGGTCGTTGACGAATGATGAGACGAATACGCTGCATGACCAGGTCACGTTGAGTCTGCGTGATCGGTTTGGAGTAGAGATTCGTTGAATTATGCGTGTTAAAATGTCTAACGTGATGATGCGTATATGCCGTCCAGCTCTACCTCATGTCTAGAGTAGTTGCAATACCCGAATGTCTACCCATTCGCAAGCTGGACAGTTCAAGTGGACTGCCGGGTTAGGGATGTCATGATGCGTCCTGGACGACACCGACTTGAGCTGCACGGAGGAGGCGGTCCTTGATCATGTAACCCGTCTTTTGGCACTCATGGACAGTCCCAGATTCTTTGCCCGGTATGGGAGCCTGGTAGAGGGCCTCGTGTCGGTTAGGATCAAATTTTTCACCCGTGGGATCGAATGACTTGACATGGTACTTGAATAAGGTGGAGAGAAGCAGACGGTGGGTCATTTCGACACCTTGATGCAGCTCTGCAAGATACTCTTGAGCGGATTTCAGAGGCTGTGTGGAGGGAACATCGGGGGAGGGGGGTGCGTCCGGCGAAGAAGATTCGGGGTGAAGTGCAGCGGGGGGAACGGATTTGAGGGCAAGCGCAAGAACGTCAACTGTTTCAAGCAGGTCGCCTGCGAAACGGGTGATCGCAAAGTCGCGTTGCTGCTCTTTTTCACGAGCAGCATTACGCTGGAGGTTCAGAAAGTCGGCCTGCAGATACCGTAGTCGACTCTGCAAGAACAAGGTGAGCGAGAGTACGTGGAAGGCAGCAGATAGACTAACGGTGAGATCATGGGCTTCTGCCTCTTTTTTCTTGAGATGTTCGAGGACTTGGGAGACCTCTGTGTGTCCCGGCTCTGGTGTAGGCTCGGACACGTCTTCTGGCTGCGACTTTTGGTCAGAGTAGGGACGCGTTGGGAATGGGAGACGTCGTGAAGGATACACTGAGCTCCGCACAGCTCCGGACGAGAGGGCTGCGGTGACCCGTCTTGCCAATGTCCCGTTCATCGTCGCCGTCGCCGAGTGAGTGGAAATGGACATTTGTTTTTCATTTTACATTGTTTGACAGTTAGCAACACGTGATTGGAATATATGCGCTGAAAC
>JBBPJJ010000028.1:59208-70669 GCA_038088635.1 Veloboletus limbatus
ACTCACAATTTGTATAAAACGGTCCCTGGACATGAGCGCGGGCGGCGCTGTTCATTCAGTTCGTCGCTCTTTCTCTCGTACCATCATCATGTCCTCCTCCCAGGCTCGTGTTATAGATGGTAACCTTATCGCAAAGTGCTCCTTCTTTCTTCTTCATTGCCTTATTCTCATTTCTTTCCTCCAGGTCGATCCGTCAATCTGTTGCGGACAAGATCGCTGCCTTGAAGCAGCAGTTCCCTCGTTTCCAGCCTCAGCTCGCAGTCGTCCAGGCTGGCGATCGTCCTGACTCGACCGTTTATATTCGCATGAAGGCCAAAGCTTCCGAGGAGGTCGGCATCCACTTCCAGCATGTCACACTCCCCGAAGCTGCCTCTGTCCAGGAAGTCGTTGCCGTCGTGAAACGGCTTAATAATGATGATTCCATAAGCGGCATCCTCGTTCAGCTCCCCCTTGGCCCCCACGTTGATTCCGATGGTGTCCGCACGGTCACTGAGTCAATTTCTCCTGATAAGGATGTCGATGGGTAATCGCATCTTTTCTCATCAGTATCGATCACGCGCTTATCTCTATCAGATTCCACGCGTATAATATTGGCCACCTTTCTTCTCGCGCGTCGTCACCTCTCTTCACTCCTTGCACTCCCGCAGCAGTCATTCGTCTTCTCGAGTCAACCGCCTTCCCCATCTCCGGTGCCAACGCCGTCGTAGTTGGTCGAAGTGATATCGTCGGAAATCCTGTCGTCGCCCTCCTGAGGAACAGGGACGCGACAGTCACCCAGTGTCACAGCCGCACCAAGAATATTGAACAACTTGTAAGTACTTTGTTCCTCATCACTGAGCACTTCTCATCACATCTCCCGCTCAGATAAAGCATGCCGATATTCTCGTCGTCGCTGTCGGACGAGCCGAGTTCGTCAAAGGCTCGTGGATTAAACCTGGTGCGGTTGTCATCGATGTTGGCATCAATTCTATACCAGGTACCCTCATCCTCATACCTCCCTCGGTGTAACATTCGTTCATGATCTTCCCAGATGCAACCAAAAAGTCGGGTCAACGACTTGTTGGTGATGTAGAGTATACCGAAGCAACGTTCCATGCTTCCTACATTACCCCTGTCCCGGGAGGTGTTGGACCAATGACTGTTGCCTTATTGATGGAGAATGTTTTGACGGCTGCTGTTCGTCGCTTCGAACAGGGCCGTACCCGCAAGGTCATACCACTCCGCCTTGACATCAAGGCCAAAGTCCCAAGTGACATCGAGATCGCTATGGCTCACACGCCAAAACCAATCGTCGACCTTGCTCGCGAGATTGGTCTACTTCCGGACGAGTTAGAGAGTTACGGGAAATACAAGGCCAAGGTCGAGCTCAGCGTCTTGGATCGCTTGGCCCACCGCGAAGATGGCAAGTACATCGTCATTTCCGGGTGAGTGTGATTTTCAAGGTGGACACAAGCTGGACGCCGATGATGCATTAGCATCACTCCAACACCACTTGGTGAGGGTAAGTCAACCACAACAATTGGCCTTGCCCAGGCTTTGGGTGCACACCTTGGTCGTCCTGCTTTTGCTTGCGTCCGTCAGCCTAGTCAAGGACCTACCTTTGGTATCAAGGGTGGTGCCGCTGGTGGGGGTTACAGTCAGGTTATTCCTATGGATGAAGTAAGATTAGTTGCACGTTGACCGATAGCAAATGTACTGATACATCCATCTCGCAGTTTAATCTACACTTGACTGGTGATATCCATGCCGTGACGGCTGCCAACAATTTGCTCGGTTCGCACTGTTCATTATCAAGTAGTAAGGATCATCTGACGGTCACTTAGCTGCCGCTCTCGATGCGCGCATGTTCCATGAGGCCACTCAGTCTGACAAGGCTCTTTACAGTCGGCTTGTACCCACCAAGAAAGGAATACGCGAGTTTGCTCCTCTCATGTTCAAACGTTTACAGAAGCTTGGTATAAACAAGACTGACCCTAACGAGCTTACCCCAGAAGAAGTTAACCGTTTTGCTCGTCTTGACATTGATCCAGAGACGATCACTTGGAACCGGGTTCTCGATACCAACGATCGTTTCCTGCGTAAAGTTACTATTGGCCGCAACCCAACTGAGCAGGGCCACGAGCGTGAGGCTGGTTTCGACATCGCTGTCGCAAGTGAATGTATGGCAGTCTTGGCGCTGACGACAGATATTAAAGACATGCGAGAGAGGCTCGGCGCGATGGTCGTTGCAACGAGCAAACGAGGCGATGCTATCACAGCCGATGACATTGGTGTCGGAGGTGCCCTTGCAGTGCTGATGAAGGACACCGTCAAGCCTAACATAATGCAGACACTTGAAGGCACCCCTGTCTTCGTTCATGCCGGTCCTTTTGCTAACATCGCGCATGGAAACTCGTCGATCCTTGCTGATCGTGTCGCTCTCAAACTCGCGGGAACGGAACCGGGTGACTCCTCTGACCATGTCGGTTACGTTCTTACCGAGGGTGGATTTGGTGCAGATATGGGTATGGAGAAGTTTTGCAACATCAAGTGCCGTATCTCCGGTCTTAAGCCCGATGCCACCGTGATTGTCGCGACGACTCGAGCACTGAAGATGCACGGCGGAGGGCCTGAGGTGACCCCTGGCAAGCCTCTCGCTGATACCTACACCAAGGAGGATCTTGTTACCCTCCAGAGGGGATGTCAGAACCTAGCCCGCCACATCGAGAATGCGCGCAAATTCGGTCTTAAGGTTATCGTCGGTATTAATCGCTTCTCGTATGTATTTATCCACATTGGTTTTCTCACAAATAACATGATTTCTTGTAGCTCCGATACTAATGACGAGCTTGAACTCATACGTCAGGAAGCCCTTGCTGCCGGCGCCGATGCAGCAGTGGTTAGTAACCATTGGGCCGAGGGCGGCGCTGGCGCTCGTGCCCTCGCTGAAGCAGTCGTCACGGCTTGCGAGGGAGCATCTGACTTCAAGTTCCTTTACGACCTCAATCTCACCATCGACACGAAAATTGAGATTATCTGTAAAGAGATATACCGTGCGGATGGCATTGAACTGAGCGAGCTGGCTCGCAAGCAATTAGACACGTATACCCGCCAAGGCTATAGCAAACTTCCCAGTGCGTGACTTTCCGTTGTATCTAATTTGTATCTCACTGAAATGTGTTCAGTCTGCATGGCTAAGACGCAATACTCATTTTCCCACAATCCAGCATTGAAAAATGCTCCGACTGGTTTCACTGTTCCCATCCGTGAAATTCGCTTATCCGCTGGTGCCGGCTTTCTGTACCCTATCCTTGGCGACATACAAACGATGCCGGGTCTGGCCACACGCCCAGGTGAGCGATAAGACCAAAACACTCTTGCATCCTTTATCTCATGAGAGCACTTCCAGGATTCTGGGAAGTTGGTCTTGATCCAGAAACCGGACGGGTCGTCGGCCTTTTCTAGAGGTCGACTTGGCAAGCATTTCGGCGAACGCGAAGGTCGAGGCTCCCGCAAGTAAATTCAGACATCTTCCCCAGATGTTCCACCTGCTCTCGATGGAAGTGCCGTCTCAACACGGAGTGGTCCGCGCTTCAACACGTGTATAATCACCACCCGAAGATGATGTAGGTTAGCGGTAAATTAAAAAAGGGGATCAGAGGCGCTGCATTGGTTGACTATTGCGCAAATGTCCATATACATGATCACGGGTATCCGTATGACAGTTGGATATCGGTCAAAAACGATCGCGCCTATCTCAAGATCCTCAATTGTCTGCCTCCAGGTATCCTGGCAGGAATATTCTGGGAATTAAAATTAGCCGTGTATGGTGTTGGCGGTGAACAGGCGCTCGTAGCCAACGATCCGCTCTGCTGATCATAGATGATCACGTTGTAAGCTGCGTCCACGTCCCTGTAGTAGGTGTTGCCTTCAGTATTGGTGTAAGCGAATGTGTTGTTGCTCGTTCCATTCCCTCCATTGCTTGTGGTGGTTATCGTGAAATATCCAGCTGTGCATCCTATGTGAGGCATTCGCACAGATGGGAGGCAGTGACGAGCACACCTGTCTGCTGGCGTTCTGCGTTCGTCGAGCCCAGAATAAATGGAGCAGGGGTAACCTGACGGTTGTAGGAGTGGTCAAACGTGGTGTAGACTGCCGCATCCTGATCAGTACACCGCGTCAATCGCCAGAAAAGCCAAGGCCATACACGTGTCGGAAGTGTTCGTGACCTCCAAATAGGTTACGTTGATGTACAGCGGATATTCAAAATTGTCTACCGTGACTGAAACGCCATTATGAAGAGACAAGACGGATCCGGAGGAGACTTGTGCGACGTTCTGGACGGCACGCGGGTTCAGTAACCCGCGGAAGAAAACACACCCCCACTCACTCACTTGGGTATTAGTGTTGTTGAGGTAGTATTGCGTGTTAGTATAATCGAGGTTCTGTTGGAACTGCACGTGGTTTTTCTGCCCGCTTCCGCTAATCACGACGGCCTCGATGTGCAGCGAACGTTGAGCCTTGACAGTGATGTTGACGTCCGTTCCACCGATGCTGGCCGAGGTTTCGGTCACTGCATACGGCTGGACATCGTAGCATGTAATCCGACCAGTCGTCGGTTTCCCCGAAGGATCCGTGACGACCTGCAGTAGCCCCGAAACGTACCAATTCTGGTTCAACGTATGGTTCGCCTCCGCGGAGACCACGTCAAGAGTGACATTGTGAGGCAGACCATCAGCAAAGACGGGGGCGAAAGGTGTCAAGTCCAGGAAGTAAGTTGGAAGATCGAGAGCACCGTATGAGGTGATGGGCCTAGAAGGCACAGTAAATGGCTAGATAGAGATTCCTACGCGTGAACACCCACCTCCAGACTGCGGGATTGATCCCCCCAGTGAAGATGACCGCGTAAGGGAATGCAACGCCAGCAACCCGACCGTCAACCAGCAAGCGCACCTCACGAAACGGTCCGCCCCCGTATGTTGTCCCAGCGGGAAGATCACCGAGATACTCGTCAGCAGCGTTGAAGTACTGTATATTCAACAATTTAACGCTCAAGAGACGCGCGATGGGAGAAAAAAAGGCTTACCCAGAATTCTTCTTCGCCGTTGCCCGATGCATAGAGTTCGGCATAAATCGCCACTGTGTTCCGAGGCAGTGTAACATTTACCTATAATATGTATTCAGATTACGACACGTCATTGTGGAAAGTCTGGTTCACGGAGAATGCAGGTGGGACAGAGGCATCATCGGCTGTGTTGTTTAACATGGTAGAGACTGGGACGATGAGGTTTGATTGACCTGCCGTGGGATGTGCCTGTGAACTTGAATAGAAAGTTGCATAGAGTGTTGCTGTTGACAGATAGTTGTACGGTGAAGCCTGAAATCGGGCAAGTATGACGATACACACTTGCATATTCTCCGTTTAGCCCAGTTTTCACACTATTGTCCAATTCCAGGATGAACGTCCCTGATTTAGCAAAGAGTGGGATATAGCGAGTGACATCCTTGGTGTATGTCCAGATGATCCCGTCATATGTAGGCTCGGGAGTCGAAGTCCGCCAAACTGAACCCGTGTTCAATGAGGGGATTGCACAGATGCTCATACGCACTTTCGGTGTTCTGGAAACTGAAAACACCGAGACGGTCATACTGAGTTCCGTTTGACGTCACGGTGAAGTTTAGGGTCACCGCCGCCCAT
Organism: Veloboletus limbatus; assembly: GCA_038088635.1. Lineage (NCBI taxonomy): Eukaryota > Fungi > Basidiomycota > Agaricomycetes > Boletales > Boletaceae > Veloboletus > Veloboletus limbatus. The sequence goes on from JBBPJJ010000028.1 coordinate 64,886, forward strand.
GAACCGGGCTCGCCACAGTTAGTGGGTGGACTGGTGAACTGTTGGTGTACAATATCAGTAGAGATTCCGATAACTCACGTATATTGGACAATCTCGGGGCTAGTGTAGTGGGCAGGATGGTGGCTCATGAGCCGTCCAGAAATTTTGGGAACGGCTACTTACTCTCCGTAAGAATTTCCAAATGTGCGCCTGTATTGAGGTTTTGTTGTATCAAACGTGCATACGCTCTCCACTGTTGTTACTCACTCGAGAATCATCATTGTGCACCTCTGAGCACCGCTAGGTACAGATGGGGGTTCGGCGACCTGGAAGTCGACCAAAACGTGAGCATTGGCCCAAGCAGCTGATGCCACGCAGGGCAACAGAGCAAATGCCTCGAAAGCGGACACCATCGCAGCGGCACCAAGGAGATGGGAAGTACTCTGAGGCGGATGTTGGTGTTTATACGGCGATATGGTTTCAGGTACATGAGGAGAGAAGTTTGAAGCATGCGGGCACCGCTGCCGTACGTATTTTTGACCGTGAGTCGGGGAATATTAGTGTCGAAATTGAATACATGAGCGTACCTATATCGCAGAGATGACTGATTGGCAACTTGAAGGGTGGAAGACGACCGCGGGGATACATCAGATTTAATATGCATAGTACTTACCATATGCACCAGATGTGTTTCTAATACGCAGAGAATGACCGGATGGCTTGTGAGAATGGATTTAGTGTTATATAGATAATTTCAGATTGAATTAGATCATAAGCGCACTGGTCGGCCTAGAACAAATAGATAATTTGTCCAGGAAAAAGCACATTAGAATTCGTGATTGAATTCGCCCCCGCCGTGGGATACCACTGTAGGCCCGTTTCCTTCCCTCACTCGTGTGTCCCCTTCCTTGCGTCCTTTATAAGCACCGCCTGTTGGTTCCTCTGGAAGCTCCAGTTCCGCAGCAGATTCGGTGCGATGTGTATATGTCGAGTCGACGTCTGCTGTGTCTCCCACTGTTGATCGATTCTTGGATTTTTTCTTCTTCTTCTTCTGTCCAGAAGCAGTGTATGCATCCTCTGTCCTCGCCCACCTGTCTTTCTTCTTCTTCTTCTTGCTGGTAGTTTCTCCGGCTCCAGGGAGGGAATCATTGAAGTGAGGCAGATAGCGCCAGCGTCCACCCGATCCTGATGTTTGTACACTACCCTCACGCTCAGCGCTGTAGTATGATTCATCATCAGGTCGCCACAGCCCATCACGGTTACTTGGCGCGTTGTCGGCAGAATCGTGTATAAGAGTGCGCGAGGGACCGACTTGGCCGTCTTCCAAAGGCTGTTGATCGTAGCCAGTGTCGGGGTTCCGATCGTTGTATCTTCCAGCCCACTGTGAACGTTGTTCATGGCGCTGGATGGTGGAGCCACTGACAAGGCCGTAACGCAAGGCCCACTTGGGGGTCCTCTGGTGTGTCTTGTTATTTCGAATGTTCTGTTGTCGGGAACAAGTGAGACGTCAGTGAGACGGGGTCGATCGTGGTGTGTGTGCGCACCTGTATGTAGAAGTTGTGTACGTGGCCTACGAAAGCAAGATGGAGCTCCGAGAGGACCGCGGATGGGAGAGAGCGTACCAGGGATGTAACCAGCAATTGTCAAGAGTAGGTTGAGCCAAAAGTCCTTGCCGATGCCGAATCTCGCTGCGACGGCTGGGGGAGCGCTGGTGAGTGGGTGTGACGGAGAAGGAGAGAAGGAGAAGAGCAGACGCACCGAGCGGGGGGAAGAGAGTGCCCACGATGAAGAGGAGGACGGCATACCAGTGATAGCGTCGCGTCTGTGGTAATCTTGGCGCATTGCTCTGTGGTGGTGCCATCGCTGGTGCGTGAACTGGCCGGGTACGGACCCATAGCTACAAGATCACATGACCTTAGAAATGAGGTAACACCCTCCCTGCGACGTGCAGCGAGCACGACAACATCCAGCAATGGAACACGACGAGCACGAACCCGTGCTCGACCTCTCAGACGTCGTTCACGATGACCCTCTAGGCTCAGAAGATGAACTCGTCCACGACGAGGACGCTATCGACGTGTCCGATGCCCCACATGTCCCCACTTTCCCGGATTCCCCACATCACTCTCGTTCCCCCCCTCCAGACCTGCCCCTCTCACTCGGTCCATCTTCCGTCTCAGAGAACTTCTCTGTCGAGATGCTCGAACGCGAGATTGCCACGCTGTTGCATCAGAACGCTTCCGCCGCTTCTGCTGCCTTGCTAACTGCTGCCGCCCAACAACGACAGGAACAAGCCCTCACAGTAAACGACACCCGTGAGCATTGCAACGGCGATGTGCGAACCTCTGGTCCCGATATGAGCCACAACACCGACCAGTCATGCATCACTGCACTCGAGATTAATTTCAGTGGAATTGCAGCAATGTTGCAAGCCGCGCACGCACATGCAGCCTCTAATGAGCGCCATACGGAATCTTCAAAGAGAAACGGTATCAGCATAGACCGTGCACAACCCACGACACGTACCACCCCTGCATTCCATTCACTTACCGCAGGTGACATCGATAACTACGCTACCGATGGCACCCAGGAGAGGAGCAACGAAGACTTGGATCTGTCATATCTTGAAGGGACCTCGGGAAACCATGCCGAAAGCGAGGTTGACAAAGACAGGGACAGCGATAGGCCTTCACCTCCTCATCGCTCTCGCGCGAAAGCTTCCATGTCAGATCCCCACTCTGGTGTTCCAGGGGAATTCAACGATATTAGTGACATCCTTAACCACCTCTCCTCTCATTTCGAAGCCGAAGCCGACTCGGACCGTCGACATCTTCCTTCATCTGCGGAAACGACTTCCCCCGTGTCTCGCTCACGCAGCGACCACACTCCCCCTCATTCCCCTCCTCCTCGTCGTACCAAGTCACCACCCAGTCCAGCTCGTCCGGCTTCACAGCCTGTCGCATCCACGTCGTCGCCACCGCGCAAAGCTGTCATGGAATCCAAGAACTTGAAGAGGAAGGACAGGGACAGGGACAGGGACAAGGACAGCGAGAAAGACAAAGACAAGGATAGAGCACCTAGTGCACACACTTGCCAAGACCCCCAGTGTCGCAAGTCTTTCACGCGACGAAGCGACCTCGCCCGACATATGCGAATACACACAGGTGAACGGCCGTTTGTCTGTGGACATGCAGGATGTGGAAAGACGTTTATTCAGGTGTGTCGCCCTCGTTGAAAATCGTCGCACGTCCTCCAACGTCATGTTCAGAGATCTGCACTCCATGTCCATCAGAGAGTGCATACTGGTGAGAAACCGCACTTGTGTGAATATCCGGGCTGTGGCAAGACATTCGGTGACTCGAGTAGTCTCGCGAGACATCGGCGCACGCATACGGGGAAGCGCCCCTACAAGTGCGAAGATCCGGCATGCGAAAAGACGTTCACTCGCCGAACGACGCTCACGCAGCATATGCGAACACACGATCCGACATGGGAGCCAGATCCCACAATGTACGTATTCGTATTCATCTTTGGTCATCGTTCTCATTCACCGATGTAGGAAGTACAATTTCAAAGCTAAGAAACAGAAAGTTGCTGACGAGGCGGTCGATCTGACGCTCGAAGAGTCGGTGCGAACGATCTCGGCTCTCTTCTCGCAGACAGTCAATTCAGCGGAGTGCAGTGGACCGGATGAGCCGCTCGACAGCCGAGTAGCCAGCATCAGTGCAGAGATTGCTGCTGCCATTGCGCAAGCATCTTCGCGGGCTCTAGATGGAGAAGACGATGGAGAAGAGGAAGAGATCGATGAAGAGGACGGAGAGGAGTGGGGCGGATCTGGAAATGAGATGGGTATCGTTGAGGGCATCGTGCCGAATATGAGCGGGATCAGGGGAGATGATGGGGGGAGCGATGGTGTCGGTGGGAAGAGGATGGGGTGCGTGGAGGATGAGGATGAGGACAGCGACACCTTCCCTATCCCGCTACGGACACGGAAGGGCAAAGACCCAGCTGCGGTGGTCGGCATGAAGAGGAAGAGATGAGCCACGGCATGTTCGTCTTTTATGTATTTTTTGTATAATCTGAGAGGGGGCGGGGGCGGGGGCGATACGCTCCGGATCGTGAGACATCAGACTTTGGTCACCTCTCCGCCTGCAGTGAGTCCCGTTTTCATCCGTACTCATTCAGGCCCGTATATAAGCTGCAACGTCGTCTGCCAGCCCCGTTTCGCATAGACCACAATGTCCAGCACCACCGAAGAGGTCCCCAGCACCGACCTCATCACGTTGACTCGGTATGGATGCACCTTTCATATCCGAGTGACAGCTTCATCATTCCATCTTCTCCAAGGCACGTCCTCAATGATCAACTGCGTCTAGGCCCGGCAGCGACCGGTGATCTTACATTGCTCCTCACCGCTATCCAAGTGACGTCCAAATTCATCGCCACCAACGTCCGCAGAGCCCGCCTTATCAACCTGTATGTACATCGCGACGATCCTCTCCTCGTTCTCATCGCGCCTGTCCTAGCGTTGGGCTTGCCGGAGAAACCAATGTCCAGGGGGAAGAACAGAAGAAGCTGGATGTCCTGTCCAATGACATCATGGTCAATGCCCTCCGGGCTTCCGGAAAGACGGCCGTTCTCGTGTCCGAAGAGCTCGAAGACGCGGTCATCATCGAAGAACGCAACAGGGGCAAGTACTGTGTCGTTTTCGACCCCCTCGACGGGAGCAGCAACATCGATGCCGGTGTGAACATCGGCACCATCTTTGGAATTTATGCGTTGGTAGGTGCCGTCCCGTGCTTTCATCCGTCACCGACCAGCCACCGTATCGCAGCGACCGGATTCGTTGGGTTCGATCGAAGATGTACTCAGGCCCGGCAGCGAGATGGTTGCTGCTGGGTATACCATGTAAGGGTGTCCTGGTCGACACCAAAAACGGATTACTGAAAAAAAAAAAAAAAAAAACGATAGGTATGGTTCCTCTGCCAACCTCGTCCTCTCTACAGGGTCGGGTGTCAACGGATACACCCTGGATGCCGCGTTGGGCGAATTTATCCTGACCCATCCTGATGTACGCTCTTGGCGTTCACGCGCATCTCCAGTTTGACCGTGTTGCGCAGATTAAAATACCATCGCGCGGCAAAATTTACTCGTTCAATGAGGGCAACTCGTTGTACTTCCATCCCCCAGTCCACGCCTACTTAAACTCGATCAAGTACCCGAAAACCGGGTCTCCGTACTCTGCCCGGTACATCGGCTCCATGGTCGCAGATGTGCATCGAACATTACTTTACGGCGGTATTTTTGGTTATCCAGACGATAAGAAGAGCAAATCTGGCAAACTTCGGATGTTATATGAAGCGTTTCCGATGGCTTTCCTGACAGAGCAGGTGGGTCACGGCAGCCGCGATGACACGGTGTTCCTTATTCTGATGAGCGTGTGATCAGGCGGGGGGTCTTGCAACCACCGGGACGAAGCGCATTCTCGACCTCGTTCCCAAGGACATTCACGAGCGATGCTCGGTGTTCCTTGGGAGTCGAGAGGACGTTCGGGATCTGATGAAGTTCTACGAGGCTGGCACCAAATCGCAAATTTAGCTCGGGTAGTAGAAACTTATGCGTGAATTACATAAAGGTTGATACGGGATGGCGGCCCGGGTTGTATCAGATAACGTCAGCCTCGTAGAGATCAGTTGCTTTGAAAATACACGATACAAGTAGAACCAGCAAGACCGGACACCCGCTCTGCAAGAAAACAAGACATTCATAATCAGATTGCATACTGACACACACGGCAAGCGATGC
>JBBPJJ010000029.1:0-67928 GCA_038088635.1 Veloboletus limbatus
GTTCGTGGTACACTACTACAAGACTCTACACTACTCGACGCTGAATAGGAAGCGGAGTTCGGTGAGGATTGCGCGTTTGTGATCATAGGGAGGGAAACGAACCTTTGTTCCATGAAGTCATCGACTTTGGAACCATAGATGTCGATCATGTCGTCAGCATCCCACGAGTCGCCGATATGGCTGACCCAGCGCCGAGAGCGCTTAGAGGGACGCGCCGGTTCATCGAGATCCTCTTCCGTAAACATGCAGTTGTACTGCACCGGGGAAAGAGGAGGAGAGGGGGCGGAGGGCACATCGGGTGCCGAGGAAGGAAGCGCGACAAGTGGTGTCGCAGCTGTGGACGAGGACGGGATAGGGGACGACGGAGGAGGAGGCGACGAAAAGTCAAGCCGTTGCAAAAGCGGGAGAGCCGCGTCAATAGACCGTATGGTCTCGCAGGAAGGGTGTATGTTCAGCCGATGGGCGAACGCGAATGCTTCCTTGGTTTGCGCAAATGCGGCAGGAGCACCCGTCCCTTGATACTGCTGAGCGCTAGTATGAGCGCTCGCACGCGGGTCGACGACGGCGGGAGTAAGAACGGCGGGAGGGGAGGAGACTATGGTGGTTGAGGCGAAGTAGTCGCCGCTTCCAGATTTGGAGCTATGCTCGACGAACTGTAGCGCGTTTTGCTTTTCGCGCTGTTGTTTGCCGCCTCGCTTACCCCGCTTGTTCTTCTTCTTTTCAGCGTCAGGGTTTTCCCCCTGCTGCTGCTGCTGTGGCGCTGCAGGGGGTTTGGACTGCTGACCTTGGAAAGAGGGGTTCCCGGGTTTCCGCTTAACGGCGGAGATCTTTTTGCGCCTGCTCTGGCGCCTTACCTTTTCCTCCAAGGTTTTTGGAGTCCCACGCAAGGGTCACGGAGGTGACGATTTCTTCGACTGTTGGAGGGATGAAGGTCCCCTCGCCATCGCGCTTTTGCGCAAGTAACTGCGCAATCACGTCCATGGACGGGGGGAGCTTGGACAGCAAGATCATTGCTTGGATATTGTCGGGGATGGGATACTTATTAGTCTGAAGGCGCGTAAAAAGCGTTTCGAACTTGGCGAACGCTGCAGCTGGATTCCCAGAAGTGGGAATCGTCCCATCCATGACGGCTTTGAAATCCGCGTAAATCTGCGGGAGTCCAGGCTTCCCGTAGTCGTTCTTGATCGTCGCCAAGAGAGTGAATGCGTGGGTTTCCAGAATATACTTCTGGAGGAGTGTCGGCGAGAGCGATTGTCGAATCGTCCCAAGAATCTTGTTATTGGCCTCAGTCCACTTCACGAACATCTGAATAGTTTCGTGGTCGCTGTCGGTGGCGATCAGCGGGCACCCGATGGTCTTAACCCAAGATCCGCTGGTCGCGAGGATCGCGCTCTCCATCCTGGGCCACCACGTAGAGTAGTTGGCGCCGGTGAAGACGGGGATGGTGTAGGAGGTAGATGAGGAGGACATCTAGGGTTGAAGCGATTAGTATAATGAAATGTCAAGGTTTCGGGAGGAAACGATGACAAGGGTTCGCCATAGGCGCTCCCTGGTTGCAGCGTATAACGCGCAGCCATCATCTTCATGCCGCATCGTAAAACGACGCTGGCATGTTGGCCTCATCGCCGAGCTCATTGCGCATCGTGTAAAACGACGCAGCAACAGCTTCAGGCGAGTCGCTTAGCAGCTCCAGGTGCAGCGATTGCTCGCGCTCCCTTCGCGCTTAGCGGGGCTCATAACCTGTTTGACAACACGCAACGCGGAGGCGATTTGGACTACTCACATTGTTGAGGTGTTTGGTGCTAAACAAGGTTGAGGCAGACGATGGTTGTGGTTGAAGAACAAAGTATTATTAGAACTCAGATGAGGAGTTCGAAGTTTATATACATGATGGGAGTCATGATTATATAATACGCTAATCTAATCTAAAGGATAAGATAAGAAAATAGAAGCGAAGGCAGCTGAGTAACAGCGCGTTCAACAAACACAGAATGCAGAGGCAATTTAGGCTACTCACATTGGTTGGTGTTGAGCTGAAGGGACTTGAGGCAGACGATGGTTGTGGTTTTAGAACAAAGTGTTATTAGAACTCAGATGCTGAGTTCAAAGTTTATATACATGTCGAAGTAATGATTATATAATACGTTAGATAATGTACACTATGAATGAATAAAGAAATAGGAGCAAAGGCAGCTAAAAGATAGCGCATTCAACAGATGTCTGTCATCATGGGCTGCTGTATTAAAGGTGGGCAGGTTTTCATCAAGGTTTATCAACCTTCTAGTTTGTGACATTCTCTTGTATAGCATCCGTCTCATTCTCGCGACCTTCGCCGTCTCACTGGCTGTTTTCCCCACTGCCGCGCCCCAGCCTGCTGTACAGAGGAGTGACTTTCCCATCCCAATTTACAGACACGAGGACGCTGACCAAAACGTCAATGTACACGCAATCGTCTCTCATGTTGTATCGGCCGATGTGTACGTCGTATGCACCGTTACCAGCACATCGCAGTCTACTCACGCGTCATTATTTCTAGCAAGATTCTTCGTGACCTCGAGAACTACGAGAAGAACACTTGTGTGAAACACCCTTACGCTGCGGAAAGCCTCGAAGAGCGCAATAACAAAAATCCCTTGATTACTAATCTTTCACAGTCGTCTTTGATACCGGTCCTACGCATGTGTTTGATGTTAGGAGCACCCCACTATTCTATTTGCGTCTACTACAGCGAATTCATCCTGCCCGGCTTTACCTGCAATACTTGCATGGGTCACACTCTGGAATCCCACTTCCTCTTCGACTTCGGTCCTGTCGAATTTGGTACTTTCAGTCGTCCACTGCAACTTGTACACTGACAATGTGCTCACCGCTGGCTTCACTGCATGTTTCGTACTACTTTTGAATATGGTTATTTTTAACAGCCAATTAGGTGCCTAACCAGGTTATTGGTGTTGCGACGACCTATTACTCTCAATTCGAACATCCTGTATTCCCTGCAGATGGTGTGATGGGAATAGCCTTCCAGACTCTCTCACCTTTCCATACGCGTCCCGTTTTTGAGACTCTCGTCTCCCATTGACTGGATGTCGAACGAGTATTTTCGTTCAAGCTTTCGTCTCCTGGAGCCGAGCCGTATCATCGGTGGATCGAACTCTGCGCTAAATGGCCATCATGGCACTGTCCGGAATCAGTCGTATCGCTGACAGACACCGACGGGGACGTCAACGAACGGTCCAACATAACCAGGATCGACCTCGACCTGGCCTGCTACTCGGGCGGCATGACGTGAAACACCATACCTTTTTTTATTTTTATTTGACTTTGCTCTCTCGTTCTTGACTCGGTCACGTCTCTTTTCGTCTTCGTCTCATACAGTGACACATTAGATGGCATCTTGAACGACATCGATCGATCCATCGACGGACGTCTCTTATATTCGATGCACACGGCCCCAGGCCCCCCTCTCGTGATCAAACGCCATATTATAAGCCCGTTCCTTTTCATGTACCTACACACTGGCACAGCGCACGTCGATGTTCCATGCCAATGTCGGTGTCTTATGTAATGTCAGTGTCTTTTCGCAAGCGTGTTGCGGCGTGCCGAACTGCTGGCGCTTCGTTACCGCCGCTGTCTGCGAGATAAGGAACTTGCTAGCCTCGCGTCAGCCCCCGGCCGGGAAAGTGGCACAAGTGTCATCGTCTTCTGGTAACCGATATCATATCATGCTTACATGCATCAGCTGGAAAGCTCAACCGGTCACTGATCAGGCGAATTTACTGCTCGCTAGGGTGTACTCGCTATCAGATGCGGGACTGCCCGGAAGTTGCGATTCGGCGACGGACCCCAATTGAAGGAGTCCAAATTCAAGAGACACGTTTAGTAGGAATCTGGTAAAACTGGGTTCAGTCGGCGAGAATGATTGCGCACGCGAAGAGTGGGCGACATAGGGATGTGACGATCCCCCCCACACACACACACATCCAGATACGTCTTGTCTTTTCATTAATGAAACAACCTACCCAGAAGTGAGTGTGCGCATGTGTGTGAGTGAGTGTGTTATACGGAAAGAAAAGGGTAAAGAAGAAGAAGAAAAGGGGTGCGGGTTAAAACCAAGTATGGTGTCACTCTAAGAACGAAGGTAGATAACGTGAGATATGTACAATTGGTATTATTTCCTTGCAAGAAAAAAAAAAAAAACAAGGGTATGGTCCGTGTACATGAAAGCAAGAACTTGGAAGTGAGATGCACAAAGTTGCCATCAAGAACCAAAAATGGGACAGAAAAAAAAGTATTTCTGTGTGGGGAGTGATATAGAGAGAAGGATTGATGCTGAAAGCAAAGAGCACCGACTCAAAGAGTGAACGTTTAGTAGTGCGCCAACGTATCGATGAACATGCAAGCAGTGAAGTTATCGCTGGTGGGATTGGAGTTGGTGAGTACAACGGTGGTGAAGGATAGTGGGACAGTCAGCGGATAGCTGGTTGTGGTTGGTGCGAACGCATCGGGTGGTGCGCTGGTCTAGCCAGCATGTACGCAAGTATTCAAGAGCGACATGTCAGAGGGAGGGTGAAGGAGAGACAGCTGGTCTTGGATCTGGAAGGGAGGTCCCGAGCACTTCGGATCGACGATCATGAAAACTGGGGGCAGCTTATCTCCTGTTTCGAGACTTGGACACACGAGGCTTTGGTGAGCTAGGGAGACTCGCGCCTCGCCCATGCACGGGCACGTAGTCCGCATCAGATTCGCTACAGTTGAGATGTAAGAGCAGGTTATAGACGAACATCTGCTCGAATCTACTCGCCAAGCCAATCAGTTCCATATTGTTCATCACGAATCAAAAATTGGGAACACTCACTGCGCGTTTGTAAACACGATCTTCATCGAATCCGAATTGCATCTCAGCAGATTTGGAGCCATGACTAGTGCCATGTTCGCAGCCGTCATCTTCGTGGTTGCCAACACCTTCTCCTCCAAGAACAACTGCAAAAAGCTGATGATGAAGAGCACAACCCTCCGATTAATCGTTGGCAGTCGCCGGACAATCGCTATACACGAAGCAGGCTCCGCAGCCGCAGCGATACAGTCGTTGTACAGTTCTTCGGGAACAAGCGGGTCCGTAAGCTCACGGAGCCAGAGCTTGAGTAATGATGCAAGGACATGTGGGTCATCGACGTTCTCAAGTGTGTAATAACCTCTGTCGATTCTGATCTTGAGCTCCGAAACGAGATCACTATCGCCTGGCACCCGAAAAATTCCTTCGCATTTCGTACCGCCTAGTGCCAGGATACCGTCCGCAAGGAATGGGAGGATGATCGGAATCTTGTCACTGGGGTAGTTGCGTTCCTGTAGACGGACGACTGCATCCAACGATTCTCCGAATGTGGAAGGGTTGAACGCTGCATCAGACGCAGTCTCGATCTCTGCCACAGACGGAGGTTTCCCCCTCGGACCCTTCTTCGATATGGCGGATAATCGACGTAAACAGTGCTTCGCCATGACGTCCACGCGGCCCTCGGACTGGGATATCCGCTGTTGAATGAAGGAACGTAGGTAAGCCTCGAAGTTTTTCGATGGAGGAAACGCGATCAGCAGTACGCAGAGCATCTGCCATCCTTTGAAAACGCTCTCTGGGTTAGGATTGCCACTTAATTGCTTCATTATCTGGCAGTATATCTCGTCTCGCAGCTCTCCATGCGCGAGGCCCTCTCCCAATAACCATCGCTCTTCCTCGAGGAGGCCTATCGAATTAGTAGGAAGCGAACTCGTTGACCCATTGTGTACAGGTATGCCGGCTGGCTTTTCTCGTTCACGGTCACCCATGATGTGCTGGATCACCTTGAAGATTTTAACCGCGTCCGTTTTTAGCGGACGATGCAGTGCGAGGAGAGGAGAGGAGAGGGGAGCCTTTTGCCATGTCATCATTTGCGCCACCGGGACTTTACGACGGAATATAAATCCTGTACGATGCGTCGAGAAGTATTGTCTGGCATAATCTGATTCCACAAATTGCTGAATATCGGAAGCGAGGTCATGAGGAAGCACAGGATATGTCCTAGGAAGCAATCGTCAATCGACTTGACCTTGGCGAAGCATAGGTGTACAGACCCTGATGCAAGCGTTGCTGTGGGGGGATGGTGAACGGAAGATGGAAGACTTCCCGAGGTCGCGATAGGGATGGGTTTGCCGGTCGACCGGTTCTTGAGTGGACTCATATCCAATGAAGCCTCTGCCCAACCTAATAAGGAATACCCTATTCGTCGCAGAATCCGACTCACCTTCATTGGGGATAGGGCTACTGATAGTCTTGCCATTCACAGTTGGTGGCGTCGATGTGCTCCGTGTCATCCAAAAGGCACCATGTGTCGACTGTAAGCTCTTTGCCGAAGATTGTGTGACGTCACGTTTCTCCTTGGACTTTGAACTCGAGCTGCTCGTGCTTGGTCGTGGCTTGCTCTCCGCGACACCCGGATGAAACATTATGGGATGACCGTGATCCGATGTTGATCTCCTCTCCGATAATGAAAGCATCTCCACAGCAGCATTCAGACTTTGCGGTACTGGTGACCTATGAGGCACGTATGAAGAAGACTTGGATCTCGATCTCGATAGCGACGCGTCCTCAGTATCGGTCATTGCACCGTTGCTACCACCATTGTGCCGTGGTTTCTCTTCCTTGGGACTCGACTTGCCATTTGCAGAACTGGGTGATATCGACTTACGAGAAGCGGGGGTAGAAGGCTCTGATGCGTACGGAGATGCTGGAATCGGAGGAAGATTGGTATGTAATCCATTCGACCAACCACGAGTCGACCCGTTTGGCTGTACACGGGAGTCATTTGTGAAAGAGCGTCTGACCGGTGGGGGTTGTGGAGGTTGTCTCTTGGCAGGACTCCCGCTCGTTGTCAGGGCGATCCGACCCGGCGAACTACGTGTCGATGAATACGCAGAATTCGGTCGTGGTTGAAGATCTGCGTCGCCCGATCGAGATGAGACATGACGGATATCCTTGTCAACACCGCCGGTTTGTGCTCGAACCCTGCGATGGGGCGCCACGGCCTCATTACCAGCGGGAGTCTTCTTACGCATGCCAGTCTGGGAGAGACGACGACCGAGTGTTGTTTGCTAACACATTATAGTGAGCATTATGTTGTGAATGAAGATGAAGAGCTCGAGTTACTTGGATGACAGTCAGGGGAATGACGAATCCGTCTGGGCGTTCCCATACGGTCTCCCCTGTTTTAGTTTGATAATAATATGGTATTCCGCCGCGAGACTCGTCGCTGAGCTCCCACCACTCGCCGTCCTCGCTGGGAGGAAGACTGAAACAATGGAGACACAGTATAAAACTGAGAAACACGATTTGAAATTGGCAAAGAAACGACGACTCACACAAATGTACCCACTGGAGGGTCCCAGCTAACTTGACCTGTCGCTGGACATGCAAAGAACGTCGTGCTAGTCTTAAAAGGGAACGATAGCGCTTGTACTGGTCATCGACGGCGCGGAAGGACGAGACATGGCGTACCTGCGGATCGACCAAAGTGACCCAAAAATTCGCGCCCCATTTCGAGCTGTCTGGGTCCAACGGCGGAGCAAACGTGCCTGTTGTTGAAGGACTCCGTAATGGTTCGCCATTCACGTTCACTTGTGGTACTACAATCGCAGACTTGGAGGAAGCGCCGTTGGGTGTTGGATTGGTTGCGTTGGCCGACGACGTGTCGGATGACGTCGCAGGTGTAGCAGTGGGATTGGAAGGGGACACGAGCTGATCGAGGGTGTTATCGGGTTCGGCGCTGGCCATTGGGCGTAATTTTGGCGTCCGTGCAGAAGAAAAAAGGAAAGATGAAATGTGACGATTCCAAAGGTAAAATACAAGCCAAAATCTCGTCGACGAGGGTGTTACCGAGCCGGCGTCGGACTCGAGGCCAGACGTTGAAAATTTGCAAGTCGGTGAAGAAGGTGAGGTGCAGATAGACCTGGTAGCCCCCCGTTCAAGGTTTGCGTTCAACCCGTAATTCCATTTAGTAACTTGCATCCGTGTGTGTCCTCCTCGCTTATGCATCTCGTCGGTTAGTACTACAGGCCTGACCGTGAACGCCATTCCCCAGCCAGCAGCGATGCGGCTGCCCAATATTTGAGACACATGTCTCGTACGTCCAGGAGATGTCCGACTCCTCTTTTCTCCCTATCACACTTGAAAGCTTGATTGACGCGCTGCTGAAATGCAAAAGGTGCGCGATTGCTACATGTGCACATTTGCCGACACAGACAGCTCCAACTTGACAGCTGGAGTTCCTAGCCATCACTCCGTCTGCGTCTTCTTCGCTTCTTCCACAAACTTGCCCAATACCTCTATGTCCGCTCGATTCCCATCCAGCGACCGCTCAACCCGCTCGTATATCCTCGCAAGTCCTCTATAAATGTCGCCCTCTTTACCACCCACAAAATCCCCAATCTCTTCCATCTCTCCCGCCCACCGGTATGCTTTCGAAACCATCCGTGGCACAGTCTTTACCAATCGATCGAGTACTCCGGGCTGCGACAGGCTCAGCTCTTTGACCAGTGCTTCAGCAGTCGCTGGTGATGATGCCTGCGCAGCTATTGCGAGCGTCAAAATACACTCATCGCATTGCCCACTTTGCACTTACCCAATATCATCGTCGTATACAAACCAGTCGTTCCCTTGGAAATTCCCTGCATCGCTCAAATCGCTGTCAGGCTTACACCTAATATGAAAGACGCTCACCGCATATGACATTTTGAGCGCACTTGCAGCTCCCACATTTGCCCCGTCTCCCGTCAATGGCACCACCTTCAGCCCATACTTGGAGAGTGCTACGAAGGCGTCGAGTACGTTTCTGTCCTCTGCTGCAGCCGATGCGTAGAACGTAGGATCGAAACCATCCTTTGGCGGACTCCCGATGATGCCAGCGTCTATAAACTTGATTCCGGTACCCACGAAGATCCCTGCGATTCGTTTCACCGTCTCCGGACTGACAGCATTACAATCTGCAAACACAAAGGGTTCGGTACTGTCGCGCCAGCCTTGGCTCGCAGCTGCATCCCGAATATGTTCGGCAAACGAAACGGCGTCTCGAGGAGGAAGTATACTCAGTATCCAGCCTGCTTGGACTACAATATCCTTCAAAGGCGCATCTAGCATCCCTGCTTCCTTAGCGCGTTGACGGGTCGCCTCGGAGCGTCCGTCCAAGTTGGTGTACACTGTGCAACCGGCCTCGATGAGCCTCTTGGCCACTGCGGAGCCCATTGCTCCAGCAGCAATGACTGCAAACGTAGGAAGTGCTACAGCATCCATGATTTGTTGGAAGTAGGAGACAAAAGGGACGGCGACTATAGATAGACCTCGGTCACTCCTGTCATTTATGTCGTGATTATTTTGAGCACGTATAATTGCTTTACAAACCTAACCCCCACTGGGTCCAGGAATAGCAATTTTGGCCTGCCTGCTCAGCCGATACAGTCTCGTTGGGTGTGGTGTGGGCAAGAATCTAGATCGCTGGTGGCGCGCACGAGGATAACCTCAAGCAGAATACCCTGCTGAGAATTAGCCCTAATCAGGACGTGACATTGATCATGGGCCTCTATCAAGTGCTGTAGCATTCTTCATACTGTGACTGACTCGATGTTTGCTTCGCTTTGGTAAGGTGTACACCCCCTGTAATGACCGCCGAGGTGTAAATAACTCCAGCGTGTTCGTATTGCAGGCGGCAAAGCCAGCTAGGGTTGGGTGGACTACCCGGGAGGGACGTGTCGCTGAACTTGCTACTTGGTGGACCGGTGGGTAACGATGCTGAGGTGGAGGGCATGCTCCGTCACAGTATACCAAGACTTTCAACCATTTAGCGTCTGATGTCATATCTACGACGCAAGAATGCTCACTGGTAGTGATCGGTTTCGGGCTGAACCGAGCCTTCTGTAACTTCCAAGGTACCTTGCCCTTGTGTACCATTTGACATCATTCCATTGTATGCATGATGTATATGAACGCCGCCTTCTGGCCAAAATGTTGAAATGGAAGTAGTACAGTTCTTTAATGGAATGATCCAAGGTCTTCTAACCAGTCGGGTTACTTCCGAGGAGGCCTGTTCCTTCGCTCTCAGTTGAGCTATCTCTTGTAATTAAGCTGGGAGATTAACCAACCCTATTCACATTGATTTGCTGGAAACTATGATACAAAAATCAAGCTCACTTGAACTTGAGGAGGGGGGCCAAGACTTGAATGTCGATCTTATTGATTAGTAATTCGGTATGCGGCAGATCGGTTTTCGCCGGGAGCACCACCGTTGCGGTGAGAGCGGCGTCGTTCGTTCCACAGCCTGGCGGCCACGCGGTCCAACACAACAACGTGGACTCAAAGTCAAGTCGTTTCAGGACCCTGGCGCGTATCAAGTCACATCGCCAAGGTTGTCCCTTCTCACCCATAGTTGCTGCTTTTCACTCATATTTCTTTCATGAACTCTTCTGCAGGTCGCAAACCGCGTTTTTCTTGACTCTCACGCAACATACCGAGGAGTCCAGAATCATGATGCGCCAGCTGAGCACCCTGTGTTCGCGGAGGCACATGTACTCAGAGTACGTCAATGTCACTCCAATCAACTCTTTTGTACGACATCGCACAGGTGAGTCTCCACAGCGCGTGCTATCGTTTATTTTTTTCTACTTGGTTCTCATACTGCCCCCGTTTCAAAAGCTCACAAGGCTGCCTCGCCGTTTGCGTTCGTGTTTGATATTGTCCGTGACAGATTCCGGTTCTCTTGGGACCCGAACGTCCTGTGGATTGGCTGACTCCCTCCTGTGACTCAGGATGGCGTTCTCGTTCGTGGTGACAAGGCCCTACCAGCTGCGAAACGTGCATTATCGATCCTGGATGGTAACAACCAATTCGGCATGTGTGTGTTTTTTTCTACTCCACCGTCCTCCGCGCATCTGATCACTCTCCAAAGTAAAATACCTTACCTCTTAGTAAATGATACCTCATGTTTTCCTCTTCCCATCAAACTCAATTATCCTTCAGCTAACTAACGGCGGTGGCGTGAGCGAGTCAGCGCGCTGCCACAAACTCAGTCAGCAGCTGGGAATCAAAGTAAGATCCGCGGTGCGAGATGTCCTGTGTCATTCACTGAGAAGGAATTCACACAGATCGATCCAGAGCGCTATATTCAGGCGCATACTGTTCTAAAGTCTGTTGTGCACATGTATGCTGATCATCCGGTGTTAGTGCTTGGTGGCAAGAGCGACAACGTCCGCAAGGTTGCCGAAGGGTAATTACTTTATGTGCTTCGCTAGCCTGCAATGCTAACATGGATGCCTGATCTCGATTATAGGTATGGCTTCAGGGATGTTTACACCACCCTCGATGTACTGGCTTGGAATAAGTCGTAAGTCTTTCGGCATAGTTCGGTTCCCCGGCACGTTCTCAAACAGGTAACAGCGTGTGGCCACTTCACAGTCTTACGGTTGAAGAGCGGGATTCAGTCAAGGTTAGTCCGCTTGCTGGCACTCCGATCGATTTTTCCATCAGGCGAAATCTTGTGTTCATTTAGATAACTAATTTCTCCGAAACCCGCATCGCCGCTATCATTGTATTTCATGATCCTCGAAACTGGGGCCTTGATATCCAAGTGATGTGCGATTTGATCCAATCAGGTGGCGTTGTAGGCGGTCCCTACTTACCAGCGCGTACGCGAACGGCGGTCGACCTCGTTTTCTGCAATCCGGATCTTATATGGAAATCGGACTTTGATAGACCTCGACTTGGCCAAGGCGCATTCAAAGAAGCATTCCAAGGCGTATTCAAGGTAACCGAGTTCTCCTGACCCATTCGCCAGAAACAATGACCAGATGCCCGGTTTTCCCCTGTAGTCGCTAAATGGAGCGCCATATCCGTATATCCAATTTGGAAAACCAACGGAAGCGACTTACAAATTCGCGGAGCAGGTGTTGTGGGGGCAACTGGCCGAAAAATCCTCTGTTGGCTCGGTGTTCGTAATAAACAAGAGCAATGTGTTGTTCTTGCCATGAGCTGACAGTTGCACAATCTGCTCGACAGGTACATGGTTGGAGGTAGGTAGTGGAGTCCGCCACCTAAAGAGTGGCCACAACGTGTTCATGTTATACTTTGCAGACAATCCAGAATCCGACGTTGCAGGGGCCAACACTGCACATTGGAAGTCTATTCTGGTCAGGACCGGTGTTTATGACCCTGCTGTCCAGGGACCGCCAAGCCACCGCCCTACACACGAGGTCGAGGACGTGGAGCAAGCTGTGCAGTGGGTACTTGAGCAGGAGTTTCAGCCGTAAGCATGAGGCTGCGAGGAAGGCTGAGCCGTTACCACAGCGCGGAGAGTTTAATTGGATCTGGAAGCCGAATGTCGGCAATGCCTGGAACTAGACGTAACTGTGGCCATGGCTGCAAGCATGCGCATGAGCAATAGTATACTTGATTCAGGAGCCGTGGACAGGCATTTGATCTCGGGGCTGTCCGGCGTGTCGATCAACCTGCTCCACGATCAGAGCGGCCAGGTTTGTTTTATTTGTTTTCTCATGCGTCTCCTTTTAACACGCGGTCTTTAAAGTTGTGGAAAGAGACAGGATCTCAGATTGGTCAGCTCATGAATCAACTCACAAGAACATGTTGTCGGCGAGCAACCACGCAGCGATCGCGCTTTACAGGCTCAGCGGGCTCGATGGTGATACGCATACATAGAAACATAAGACGAGGCTCGGGTAAGAATTTGACCTCAACTTTAAATTGCATCTCTGTCGCGATATAATAATCATAGGATCGGATTTCTTATCATTTCCCTTTCGGGTAGATTAAATCGCAAAAATACCATTAAGGTTCGTATTTTCATGGCCTCGGTCATTGCAGATGCGGGCGGGCTATTCACCATCGGAGTTGCAGGGTCCAAAGAGCTTGTCAGTCCCATGTATAAAGCGTTTCCAGCCTGAATATGTCCACCGATTGACTTTCGAGTGCTCAACACTCTCCCCTCCTTCCCAACATGGCCTCTGGCTCGACCTCTTCCCGTCATCGCGCAGATCCCTCTGTTACGGTACCGCAAGCTCGGACCGTCATCGAGTACAGGAAAGATGGTGCAGTGTCCAAGATGCGTTCGCACAAAGGGAATATACCCGTCCTTCCCCAAACCAAACTCTGTCCTCATTGTCCCGCAAAATTCACTCGCACTACTCATCTCAATCGCCACTTGCGTACCCGTAAGTCTTGTCTTGATTTCCTCCCCCAGTGAGTAAAACCTCACCGCATGAACCAACAGATACTGGAGACAGGTCGCATCGGTGTGATGTAAGCATTCGCAACGAAAAAAAAAGACATCAATCCTGCATGTTGAGGACTGAACCCTAACAGACTTGTGATGCGCAGTTCACGCGCAGCGATCTGTTGACTCGACATAAGAAAACATGCGGCGAATCGTAGGTGTCCTGTGTTATCTCCTCCCCTCTCTCCCGTGTGCGCCCTGTTCCCGCTACTCGATCTCACCCATGATTCTAGATCCCATGCCAATCGCACGAGGCGACGGTCTTGTCAGGCTTGTGCAGACTCAAAAGTGAAGTGTGATTTGCAGCGGCCATGCAGCAAATGCCAGGCACGTGGGAAAGAATGCGTGTTTGTCATTCGGTCCTCTAGGTCATCCGGAATGGGTATGGTGCCAGCCACGCCCGTCGAACGAACCTCGGAATCTGAAGATCCGGCACCGGTGCCAATCTCGACAACTCCTCACACTTCTTCTTCGCCGTCTCCGAAGCCGTACATTCCCGCGGATCATTTGGCAATCGATGAACGGACCGGCGAGGGAGACTGCCACTGGGCGACGGCACCCTCCGGTGCTAACTCGGATGCAGTGTCGGCACATTCATCATCAGAGTGTTTCTGTTCAGGCTCAGCAAGTGACACAGGATCCCCAGGCTCACACGTTCAAAGTTCCTTTTCGACGCTCTTTACGGGAGATCTCCTCGACCCATTTATCATATACCCAAGCTATAATAACACATCCGATCATTCACGCTCACCGAACGATCCGGCCGTTCCCTCTCCAATTTCCGCCGTAGATGACCCAACCTCATTTACCACTCAAGGCGTAGAAGCCCAACATCCGTTTCATGCTTCTGAAGAATCAGTATATTATGCGCCATCGTCTGCTCAACAGGTACAAGACGTAATTCCCAAGGAACATGTCCAGTTTCAGCGTCCAAGATATGCACAGGATCACTTTATGCCCTCGTTCTCTGGACCGATCCCTAATTTCAAACCACAGAATTTGATGGAGGAACAACATCATTGTAAATCAGTCTCTGATTTCTGTCGCCCTTTTTTTTTTGTGTGTTTTGTTTTTGAGACTCGTGCCTGATTCTCTCGGATTTCAGATGTCTTTGACTCATCGCCTGCTCACGGTCGAAGTCGTGTCAGATCCGCTGGACCATATCAAGTATATGGAAGTGCAAGACGTGCACTACGGGAAGCCCACTTCGGCAGTCAGCTTCACCTCACGTTTGTTGATGCTCTCGACGGAGATTATTATGGACGAACTTGTAAGGCTCGGGTATCATCCAGTTCATACTCCTTTAACCCACCTCTTCCCAGGCGAGAAGTCCTCTCGGATGAGCGGAAGCGTTCTCCCCAGCCACCACTGGCCCGCGGTGCCTATGGAGAACGATACGTTTGATTCGCTATCAAGGATTGGTACGCAATGATCTAGTCGTTTCCGCGCTGACTGATCGAACGGCGAGCAGGCTTAGATGACCAGAGGTACCGAACGATGAACGCAGAGTGTGCCCTCGATGCCCTTCAGTGGAATGGCGCGCCCATCGCGCGGCGTCGGGTTATAGATCCTGCATAAATATCCTAAAACACCTAATCTGCGTTGTTTTTCCGTTCTCTTTCTGCCCACGACTGTTGCACAGGAAACTACTTAATTGTCGACGTACCAATAGGATTATCATGTTTTCGTCTCGTGGCGTGGATTCTGTCGTTGACGTACCTGTGACATTTCACACTTCTGAAACGCTGTAGTAGTGAATTCACATCTACCCACGGTGAGCTCGCAGGGTCGGACGATGCGCTGAATCTTCGGAGTTAAGGAGGAGGACGGACTCACCCGTGTGTGCCGGGGGGAAACAAGACTTGGGCGACGTGTGGCATCCTGGGAGGCCGGCTCAGCACTCAAGGCAACTACGGAGGTCCTTTTATATAGGCGACTGCTATTCATCGGAGGCACAGTGGATGTTTGGCTGTAGCCGCCTCGTATGACTCGGATGATCCGGGCGGGGGTTCAATGGACGGACGAGCCGGAGATGTGGAATTTTACAGAAGAGTACTTACATAACAACGGAAGACGTTTCGTAGGTGGGTCAATCGACTTCACCATGCCTTTCCTTTTTTTTGGAGCTCTTGTTCTAGTAAATTTGGTGCTGGTAAAGCATCGTACCAGAGCGACTTTGAAAGACTTGGATAATTCGAGGGGATGCCCTTCTCCCGCGAGCATCTGTCGGCTTCCTTCCTCTTTCGGACACCACGGGCGGTGGCTCGGCAAAGGCTGCTAGACGATGAAGTTGAACTCCTACATGACCATCGTTGCTGAGCGATGCTCCCGACACCAGCCGTGAGTTCTGGCTCATCCAGACGTGGCGTGTTCCATTACAATGCCAAGAATAGTCGCTCACGCTCGTTCGACTACCGCGTCGCCCTGCGGTCTCTCAGCGGGCGCTCGAGACTGACCACCCTGAGCGTGTTGCTCTTGGCTACATTTGGCTGTGTATCTTTCTTCTACAACCTCGCCTTTGTCTTTTCTTCGTCGACGTATCCGTACTTGTCGGCCGTGGATTTCGTGGGCTATACACCGCCCGGCAGCATCCTTGCCACGATACGGCGCGACGAAACGTTGGAACGGCTGTCTCACTTGATTGTAGTCCCCGGACACGCCATTTGGTCGGGTTCCAAATCGGATGAGGTCTTTGATGAGGAGTTGTGGACGCTGGAAGATTATCAGAAGGGTGGTGGCAGAGTCTCTGCGTTTGTCGATCATATCAAGCAAGGGTCAGTCGAATCGCGCTCGAGAGATAACGGCTGATGTATGAAACGTTACCAGAGCACTCCATGCATTGCAAGACAAAAATTCTTTGTTGGTGTTCAGTGGGTAAGGGCTTTGTTGGACACGTTCACTTTCGATCAAGATGCTAACCCATCGGTTTATCTCATTCCGCAGTGGTCAAACTAGGCTTCAATCGACGACGACTGAAGCGGAGTCATACATGCGACTGGCGCAGAGTATGGATCTATTTCGTGTCGCTGTGACTCCCGGTGCGAGCACCTCATTTTCACGAGCCACGACGGAGACGTATGCCCTCGATTCGTATCAAAACATATTGTTTTCTATCGCACGGTTTCACGAGGTTACTGGAAGATACCCGTCTCAAATTACCGTGGTTGGCTACGAGATGAAGCGGCGGCGGTTTGAAGAACTACATCGAGCGGCAATTAGATTCCCTGCTCAACTATTTGAGTATATCGGGCTCGAACCTCCTGCCACAGATGACGAAGCCATCAAGGCTCGCGAAGGCGAGGTAAGGGTTGAACGAAACCATCCTAGGATTCACACTAATTCCGACAATACTGCGATCCCATAAAGCTCAAAAATGGTTACCAGCCATATACCCTTGACATATATGGTTGTCACGACTTCCTTCTTTCCAAAAGGCGGGGTAGGAATCCATTCATACGATTCCATTCCTACCATGCATCCGCGCCGGAACTGCGTGGTTTGCTAGAGTGGTGCCCGGACGATCCCAAACAGACATACCAGGGTCCCCTACCCTGGGACGTGTTTGGGTAATATGGCAAGAACCCTTTTCACGACGTACATCTCATATATAGATAACGCCATCCCAATAAACGTAATTTATTCGCAGGCCGCATAGTGCTGCATGGCGTACGCCATGTGAAAAGAACCTTGGGTCTCGACAGGGCGCTGTTGGACAAGGTTTATGCCATCAAGTCGCATCCAAATTTGGGCAGCCGGGCAATTAGATCAAGTGTCGGCCAGGCCAGGTACATCCGGGCGAGAGCGTGTCGCTAACATATCCATAGGCTGTGTAGAAGATCAAAATTGGTGATTATAAATGTGACCACTGACTGTAGCCGGAGGTCTTAGGCCCGTCACTGTGATATTCATTGGTGCGGGTCCCGAAGATCGCCGTGCACTGTCAGTTCATCTCATGGACACCGTATAGGGTGTCCAGCATCATGCCTGGGACAATGTGCACCAACTGCACGGCACTAAGGGATGCTTCATTATGCTTTCATCACTTGTGCAGTTATCTGCTGCCTCCCCCTTCCCTTCTGATGGGCACCGGACGTCTGTATAAAGTACGCCACTCATGAATGTCTTCTATTTCTTCCACGACGCGTAGCCTGATGCCCTGAGGCAGGCTCACTGTTGTAGGGTTACTCACTCACTGACGTTTCTCGACTCATTCGACCAGGGGGACTTCACTTTCATCTCCGAGTCGTGCGAAGAATTTCCAAGGGTAGACGAGGTTAGGGTGGTCTCCTGGCTTGCAGGCTGCCACAGATCTGACTCTAGACGCAGCTAACACCTTCATTATGATGGCAGATACGCATGGAAGTAACCGAAAGTAAGGATGCATGGCGTCAGTACCTCTAGCCTTAGTAATTTCCTTCGCTGTGGTACTGGGGAATCGTTCCTCCGTGGTCACCTTGAGACTTCCTTGTGGTTAACCACCATCGGACGATGCAATTGGACGCTGTGGCTTCCTCAATTAACGGAACATGCCACCCTGCTACCTGGACTGAATGCGCATTCCCGTTCAGATTTCCAACCGACTAGAGTGAGAAAATTTGTTCACGTCAGGCTGTTCGCTGCTGTTAATTCATGATCTACTGTGCGTTGTCCAGACTCGAGTTGAGGCGAGGAGAGGTCAGAGATGTTTATTTCACCATTTGACGTTGGTAGCTCACGGAAATGAACAACAAACAATTTTTTTCCTACATTCTCAACACAGGACTACGCAAACGTTGAAAGACGAGTCCGACCACCAATCGGACAAGAAGGGAAACCGACCTCGACAAACAACTCCAACGGGAGGAACCGTACCCTCGTTTAGTTCCGTGTGCCATTCGACGAGCTCCACCGTAATCAGCAGCCATGCACATGATCGTTATATCTCCCAACAAAGGTCCAGCCGGATTTGGTTCCGTTCGGGCGGTGCAGCGTGCACCAACATACCGGATTGGCCTGCTGGCAAGTTGGGAACGGGGACCCGGCTAGGTCGGATCTCGCCTTTTATAAAAAAGGGGGTGAATTTGCCTTTTGCGTGTATAACACGCATAGCACGGCGCCTTTGGGCTGCGGTCTCCATTAAGATAGTCGTGGAGTCCACGCGTCTCTTTTTTCGTGTCCGAATACTGAAATGGTCATGTGTTGCGCAGAAGGTTATTTCCTCCTCCCCCCCCCTCCCCCTTATCGCTCTCGTCCCTTTCGTCCCTGGCCCCCCTTCCTGTCAGTCGTTCATTCGCCTGAATCAAAAAGTCCAAATTGGCGTTTGAAAAAAAAAAATGGGGCGACGCCGCTGATCACCGGGGGACTTGGAGGCTTGTTCATGGTGTCCATGTAAACACGCGTGTCTTGCCAGTGCCGTTGGTAACACGTCTTTGGTCATGCCTATTTTTCTTTTCCTCCGGCACATGATTCATATCCCCGGACGAGAACAAAGTACGTCGGATATTTTTTGGGGAGTTCTAGGACCGAGATGGCGTCAAACGTGAGTCGCTCGTGTTGGACGTCTCACCTGTGCCCCACGTTGAACACACCAGTCGGAAGACAGCGTACGGATGGTCAATAAGGTAAGTGCGACTCTGAAGCGGCTTCGGGAACAGTGAGCGATTCGAACACATAGGCATTGAGATGGCCCTCCCCCAAGAAGTGCACTGCGCCTGTTCGTGTCGAACATTTTTTTTATTTGCATCACGGTCTAATATAGGCGAATGGGGCTTCTATGTAGGGAACACAAAGACCCACTGGCAACGTCTGACACGGCACTGTTTCCTGTTGATGGCATCCTTCGCTTCTCGAATAGTCTTCTGATGTATTTATACGTTGCGTTGATCAACGTTGCTTTATGTGAGGCGGCGTTAGGATCAGGACAATGATAACGACATCGCTTATTTACATGATTACTTTACTTCCGACCCCAGTCTCCCTCCAAGAGTCGAAAGAAACATTCTGGTTGTTGGGTTTTATACGTCAACCTGTACATATAACAATGCGTCTGATTACTAAGAAGTCACACCACCAACACTGACCCGATTTAATGTGGAGTATGTGCGCCCCCAATAGCACGAATGACCTTGGAGATCGGACCAGGATGGAGTTTACGAGCGGAACGACTGAATTGATCTTCCAATTTGTCGTCCGTTGCACCATCGTAGTTATTTTTTTATGGGTAGGGAGGTAAATTGCGTCGTTAGTACGGCGGTGAACCGGGGGGAATCGCGACCAGTGGTTAAACATTGTGTCTAAAGATATTTCCGAGGTTCGTAGGGCGGTCTGTGCATTCGTAGCCTGAGCCCGATGGCGACGAATTGTGGATTTAAGCGAGAGGGGTATGTGTACTGATCATTCAATACCTAATAATATTGAATATATATTTAGGAGCCATCAGAAGATGGGGGGGCCGCTTACGAACAAGGTATTGCAAACATTTTCTCGGAGATGGTCACCGTGGCTGCGGGGCGCAAGCATGTTTCCGATCGCGTTACAGCCTGAGTAATGTTTTGCCGTTAGAGTTGCGGGGAAAACGGGACGGGGAATAAAGCTCAAGGACTACCTCAGGCTTTGTTCGTAAGCCAAACATCAACGTGGATACCGCACGCAATATTGTCTGACTCACCAAGGGAGTACTAACCGCCAGGAGTCACTGTCCACCCTGGACTGGTTTGAAGAGTAGTAGTGCTACTGCCGTACAGAGCGGCAGCCTCAAGTCGTAAAATTAAGTCAGGACAACCGCTTGTATGTCGGCGGTAGTGCACTGGCACGGGTAGGTGCATGAGGCCTGATATTACTCGAAATATTAGATACGGGTGGATGGTCCTTCCGTATTCTGACTTCGCTGCTGGTTATCTGAGAAACCGTCCGGCATTGTCTCAGTACTGCTTGTCCGTATTTCCGTGGTGCCTTTGCTTCCCTTCAACAGGGTTTAGGCAAGCCCACATTAATTGGGGGGTTGTACGCACCTCGCCAGGGACCGAAACTGCCATGTGACCAACTCAGGCTCGCACGTCTCAGTCAGAGATTATTCCTCGAGCCTGAGATGGAGGATGTCGACGCAATGGCCAACAGGCTTTAGCGTGCCAGCGGTGACTGTGGAAGGCGAACGCAAGTTGAAGTGACATGTATCTCGATTAGGAATGTAGAGGAATTCGCGGAGCCATTGAAAGTCACTTGCCATTAGCCTATTGCCTTGAGCAAGTTGGACCAGGCTCAGCATGACGGCCCCCACTCTGTTCCGGACAACAATTGTTACTTCGGGAACGTGTTTTTCGTCTCGCTGTGTTCATACTACATCGTCTGTGTTATCTAACGGCGGTAGCAGGACATCAAGGAAGAATAACGTGAAGGCTCCGGGTGAGTACCTTTGATCGACTCTTTCGTCTTCGTACTCATTGAATGAATGCATGATATAGTTCCTTCATCGAAGAGCCGCCTCGCACAATCATTACAACCCACAGGTAGAGCCAAGAAGCTCGGGTCGCTGCACGTTGCACCTGCTTCGCGTCCGTCCTTCGTCCGAGATATCGCTCCCCATCGCGAGAAACAGCGAAAGCAACTGGCCTCACAGCGCTCGAATCCCTTAGAGGAGCAATTCGACTTTCACACGCCCTCCCTCTCAAAAGTTGTTTCAAGCGGCTTCACATCACCACCCTTACTTCCCGGTCTACTGCAAAGCGTCAAGGAGACCTTAGGTCAAGATGCTACGCCAACTGCGATACAGGCGCTTTCTTTGAAACATCTGATGAAAGAGTCTTCTGCAGAGTCGAAATGGAAGGAGTATCTCCTTGCGAGTGAGACGGGATCCGGCAAGTCGCTGGCGTACCTTTTACCGCTCCTTCAGGATTTGAAACGCACCGAACTGGAACGTCCTGGTTCTTTGCGCAGATCGTCACCGCAGTTGCTTAGGCCCCGTGCTTTGATACTGGCACCCACACACGAATTGTCGCGACAGCTAGCAGGGTTTGCAAAAAAGCTTTCGCACATCATCAAGCTTCGCATACTGTGTGCTTCTCGAGCAAACAGGCAAAGTAATGCCAAGAATAATGGAACCGCTTCAAAGATGAAGACAACTATGGATGTCATGTTCGATAACAGCAATGTCTGCGACGTGACGGTTGGTAGCGGCCGCTCGTCTCATGAAGTCGATGTGTTTGTTGGGACCCCCATGAAGCTGTTGGAGCTCGAGAAAGGCAAAGGCTGGAATTGGGGACAAAGGGCACACGAAAAGGAACTAAAAGTTGGATCGAAGAAAATAGAGGACCCTGTTACTGCACAAAAACTCGCCACGATCGGCGAGCGGAGATTCTGGGTAGACGAGCCTGAAATGGATTTGGTAAACGTTGAGTGGGTCGTCATCGACGAAGCAGATATTCTGCTTGGTATGCTCGATGTTCCTTCCTGCAAACCGTCCGACTGATATCTGAACGCTAGATCCCGACTTTGAGGCGTCAACGCGTCAGCTGTTAGCTGACATCGCTGCAGCCAAAGGACAACCTGTGTCCGTTCTCCCCACTTCCCCCGTCTCGCTTAACGAGGTACGGCTTACTTCCGATTCTCCACAACCAATATCGTATCCTTTCCATCTCCTGCTCACTAGCGCTACTATTCCGAACGCCCTCAGTAACTATTTGTCTACTCACCATCCAGCGCTAATCCGTCTCGCGTCCCCTGTACTACACCGCCTACCGAGCGCTCTACGAACAGAACATGCCAAATGGACGGGCGGCAATAAGGATGCGGATATTGAACGCCGCATTCGGCGTGTATGGGCTGAAGATGCCCTCACGCATGCCAAGAGCGCTCTCCCCGCTGGTAGTCCATTTAGGCCTTCAAGAATTATCGTGTTCTGTAACAAAAGAAGTAAAGTGGAGCAGCTCGCTGCATTCCTCGGTACTCGCGGTGTCGCTTGTGTCGCACTCACGGGCAACGCAGATGCTCGAAAGAGAGGGAACAATCACCATTTGGATGAGTTCTTGAAGTCGAACGATTCCTCCTCGACGACGCCTGGTTCTCGCCCGTCCAAACCTCCAGTTTTGAAATCCGGCCTTTCGAATCCCGCGATTACCCCTCACGTTCTCGTTACGACGTCTCTTCTTTCGCGAGGCCTCGACTTTAGCCCTGAGGTCAAGCATGTTTTCATTGTGGATGAACCGCGGAACATGATCGATTTCCTACATCGCGCCGGAAGAACAGGCCGCGCCGGAGAATCAGGGAAGGTCGTCGTGTTCGGCCGCGCTGAAGGCCGTGGTAGCGGCCGGACGGAGGAAATGCGGAAGAAGATTCGGGCGTTGGCATAGACGATAGAGCTGCGATGACGTCCTTGCAATATATTGTGGTGGCACGATTTTCATCCGAAATATCTTGGATTATCTTGGGCGAGATAAGATTACACATAGAGAGATGATCTTCTACAGCGTACTGTATCCCCCCATAAGCATGGATGCCATCATCCAACTCTTCTTCTTTGTCGGTCTTATCGTCATTAGGCAATGATTAATGGCCCATGCGTTGCGGGTATTGTGCAGGGGAAACGTCGGACCACTGTGCGCTTGTCTACATATGCGGTGTAGCAGCAAGCATGCCAAGTAGTATCAAGAAAGATTCTAGAAAGCGAATGTTCCGTGTTGAAAGACGTCGCCGAATTCAACGTTTGAATCGTGTTCTCATCCAAAACATGCAACCGTCTCGAGATCTGACTTGAATGCAGAATATTGTGACTAGCCTAGTATGCAGCCACCATAATGCACATAAGACACGGCGCGACACACTTTTGGGTTTGCGAATATCCTCTACCAAAGCAAGACGCACCGATCGCCCGACTATGTGCTTCACTACTATGCGTGCCATCCACCCACCGGAAAACACTGAGAGTATGTATGACAGAGTAAACGCCACTTGTGGCTGACTGACATTCACTTTATCTCGATGAAACGTTGGAGTTGGGGGCTCCCCTGGCAGAACACGACACTGACATTGACGTGTGTCGGTGTAAAAGGTGAACGGCTCGTGACATTCATCGCGCAAAGGGGCCCGGGATCGTGTCATCGAATATGATGGACATCCATCGATCGGCGTCGTTCAACATTAGGGAACCAGTTCAAAAGCTGACAGTCTGGCTCCGATTTGACGTTTTCACAGTGTGAACAACGCTATCCGAGTCACTGCACGAGACGAGACAAAGGTGTCACCGTGTATCACTGACTCAAAAATGAATGACGTGGACGAGAAAAAAAAGGTATGATCTTTGACTTCATGCCGCCCGAGTAGTATGCTTTAGCCTATGCATCTACAGGATCCCTGCTCCCGCTGGGAGCTAGTCCACGCCATAAACATACAACGGTCCGTTTTGAGCTCCATAAACATGGAAACCAAGCCAGGAACGAACGCTCGCTGGGTATGTAGGTCAGCAACGTCGATTCACACGAGGAAATATGAATACTCAGTCCACAAGGAATCTGAGTATACGTTCGTGTGTGGATGGGGCGAGGAAGAGACGGGGCAGTTTCGCAGGAGTCGTAACCGCGTGATCCCACCATCACCCGTTCTCCTACCTCCCACAAGGGTCATTTATGAAGAGTCGTCCATGCAAGGTGGTGCAGACACCAGGTCAAGCAGATCGGTGTCAGGGATTGGACCGTTTGCGGTTGATATGTATTCCACGGAGGCTGCCGAAGGCTGTACAAGGAAGAGGACATGCAAATGTGAGTTGCGCCTGGTCGAGATTCCAGATTGCGGAGTTGGCCGAGTTGACGAGCTTGAAGTAAGTGAGCGTTTGGGATGGAAACACATCAATTCGGATGATGGTCCAGTACGCTTCAGTAGTGTGTCTTGAAGCGTAATCTGAAAATTCGATAATGACTACAGGGAGTCGGATGCGAGAAATCAGTCCCATGGCGGATTTCAGGGGCTGGATACGATCGCCAAGCGCACTTGGTTCAAGAAGACGGTCATTAAGTCAAAACGTCAGATATGATAACCAACTTTCGATGTGAACAACAGCCACTTCGAGGTAGATATGGAGGAAAGATACAAGATGGCATCCGCGTAGAGTCCAACGACGATCCACGATTTAAAAATTTATCCAGCGACATATTTGACGAAATATTGTTGCTGCTAGGAACTGAAGGCAAGAACAAGTCATACCTGGGAATAGGACCCCAGCAGAGTCGCGAAATTCTTGGACACGAACATACCTCCATGCGATAAGCGGAGGTTTAGACGGAATGAGATCAACGACTGGACGGCCATGTGTACCATAGGGGACCTGCTAGTTGAGTCTCTCCAATACAGCGATCGTAAGTTTGGGAAGAGAAGAAAGGTGGTCAGAGACTATCCTTGTGAGTGTACACTCGAGGGGTATTCCATTTGGCACTATTCACCGGTCTGCTGAACAAGTAGCACTGATATCTGTTGCACAACGAAAACTAGCACATGCTCCGGCGACTGTCGGACAAGCGACACGCCCTGTCAGGCAGGGTTGGGCCGTGATGGCAGAGCTTCTTTGAGACCTAAGCTTCAGTTTTGGTGAGCCTTAACCCGTTTGGAGCCTGGGCGCTGAGCCCCCATAAGCACATAATAGATTCGGCCGAAGTGGTATTAACCGCCCGGGGAGGCCTCAGTCCCGGTTTCCTCAGCATCGTATTGAAATGTGCGGTGTAGGATCTTGTATGCCAAGAGAGCGTGATTGTCCTTCCATACGAATATTGAAATAAATGGACAGGTGGACTGAACCTATACGATCACGATTAGTACACGGGTACAGGGAACGGTGGACTCACTTGAGTTGATTTACTTGGCCGCAGCTTAGGGGATCGTACACGTGACCATATGCGTGTCGTGGGGCTTACTAATATGTAGGATAGCTGTAGCGCCTCGTGCCTACATAGTAACACCTGTGAAATGAATTCGGCCTGCTGGCCTCCCTGCGGGCTCGAGCTCGCACTGTCACCGCATGTCAGCACCAATGCCTTTAACGCCGTACCGATGCCCCACTTGCCAGAGTGCCTCAGTGAAACCAAGGAATTTGGTGGTCTGTATCGACGGCACGTTTAACAAAACCAATGACAAGGTCTTTATTTTTATTTTTGCTTCATGGTACCATAGTTCACCTGTGCGCTCGCAGAATACGAATGTCGTGAAGTTATACCAGAGCGTCATATCCGAGAACCTGGGAGGTTCTGAGCTTGAGCAGCGTAAATATTATCTGAAAGGGATAGGCGCATATGATATCGATCATTTGCCCATGCTCGAGCGTGTGGGGAGGGTCATATACAGCGAACTCGAGGTGGCATTCGCTTGGTTTGTTCAAGTTCTCGGAAAACATCTAGCCTACTACTAATCGGGTTGTTAAGGAATGTGGATAGAAACGTGAAGGATGCGTACAGTTGGTTAGCACAAAACTATCGACAGGGGGACCAAATTTACTTGTTTGGTGCGTCCAATTTCCCGTTCACTTTAGCAGATAGTGGTGATATGCTTTTAGGATTCTCTCGAGGTGCATTTCAAGTGCGAGCACTTGCTAGTATGATTCATGAGGCAAGCACTTGATCCGTTTGTCGTATCAATGACGGTTGACAGCTTCGCGTCCTGACAGGTTGGTCTGGTGAAGGAGAAGGAGAACACTGAATTGTCAGTTTCCCATTGTTATTATGTACAGGCTCTACTCCACGAGTATGCAACAGGGCCTACAACCATTACCTTACCATCGATCCCTATAAACCAGAGACACGAAGAATGTCGACACAATTCAAGAAGGATTTCTGCCGGCTGGGTGTGAGGATTCATTTCATGGGAGTCTGGTATGCTAAATCCATTTTTTTCGTGGTACTCTAGGTTGACTTTGATCAGGGATGCAGTGTCTTCTCTGGGCCTAATTAAAAGAGTTGTCCACATCACCACCTCTGCATCAGTAACTAACGCGTGCCATTTCCGACACGCACTCGCACTTGATGAGCGTCGAGTCAAGTTCTTACCAGAATACTTTTTGGAGATGAATGCCCATCGTAACACGAGAGGACCTAGGGCCGCCATCGGTGATGTTAAAGAGGTCTGGTTCGCGGGTAGCCATTCTGATGTGTATGTAACACCTCAATCTATGGAAAGGGTCATTTTGACAAACGCATCCAGTGGTGGGATTGGCCGGTCATGTGATCAAATGGATACATACTCCGAGGACGACGATTCTGGGCTTTCCACTGTTCATGCCGGCAACGTGCCGCTCCTATGGATGAGACGGGAGGCTACTGCCAACGATTTAGTATTCGAGCCCAAAGAGTTTGCCTGGGACCCAGAAGATATCGATTTTGGCACGAGTAATACAATGACGTTTGGGTGGGGAATTGTCGAGATCTTCCCTATTCGTCACCAAGTATCGTTCAGTGGCATCGGCAAACATAAGTGGATGTCAGTAACCGTGGTACATTCAGTTGCATCACTGATTAATGATCATTTATAGGTGTCACCTGTTTCGTCCTCGTTCAGTCATTCCTGGCCAACAGATACATGTCTCCGTTCTGTCTGGTGACGTGTATACACCTCGTGCCACTCTAAGCCACGGCGTTTGTATTTCGACTGTGTCACGGAGAGCTCCGGAAGAGTCATGTGTAACTGAACTCCCCGACGAAGGAGCAACAACGCGTTTGTTGTCACTACTGCTTAGCGATCAGCAAAAGACTCTAGGATGTCTCAGGAAGGTGTTGTTCCTTCTTGATTGCAGTACGTTTTACCCTATATCAACATATCAATGACGTAAATCTGATGCGTGTCTAAACTATCAAGAGCTGCGAAGCGGACAGACCCGATCAATACCCAGACCCGAATGGTCCGAAGCAAACATTCTCAGGCGATCAGCTTTCCCCAAGTTTGCTCTCACCATCATCTATGATGTAACTTGTAGGCGATCAAACATGTATAGTCTTCTTTGAGAGGTGTGCTGATCCCGTATATCCCACAGCCAATTTCACTGTGTCCGAGAACCTAGTGAGCGGTGCAAGGACATATCTAATTTCCACACTGTTCTCCCCCGATTGCCTGGATCTATACAGGGTTCTCTATATTCTGCGATTCTCATCAAGGCACCAAACGCTTCGACGGCGTTTTACTGCTGACGACGAGGTGATCAGAGGTCTCGTGCTTGCACTGGAATGGACTGCTAAACATCACAACGGGAGTTTATTCTTATTGGTCACGGACAGCCTATGTTGTCTTATTCATGATGGTAGGAAAGATCAACACTATCAGTGTATTACATGCTCACCATTTTCAGATCACTTACGAGATAAAGTCATCGATCAGCTCAATTCTAGATCAGATGGAAACAAAACGGGACAATCAAGGCTCTCAAAGATGTTGGAAATAAAGCGTAATTGTGTCCTGTTGATCGTGTATTCCGCTGATTATCTTCAGTCTCTAACCGATTGATGGCGTCACTTAAAATGATTACATCTCTCGCTCGGTATCGGCCAGGTGCGAGCTTTCTGACACACATCCATACTACATATCAATTTATTCTACAGGTCTTTGCGAAAATCTGAAGCCTAAAATTCTCAAGCTGGCAGCAAAGGAAAGGGATGCCGTTGGGTCGGGGGCTATAGAGGCTTTAGTTGCACTAAATGCGCCGCGTGAGTTGAAGCTACTGATTCAAGCACCGTCGCCCTAATGGTCATGGTTGGAAGTTACCCGCGATATCCACTTCGGCAACATCCTAGGCTACTTCGGTAACACTCTTCTTCCGTTAGATGCAGAAGTAGGCAGGACGACTTCACCTGATGATAGCGATGACTTGGTCCCTGTACTCCTAGCCCATGGTGAGCACAGGCATTCATGTATCTCTTCTTGTGATTGACCTATGTCAGATTCTGGGGAGTTTGACGAGGAAGTTATGCGAAAACTCTTTGGCGACTATCAAGTCACGTGATACTGGTGAACGCACTGCCGCGACCTTGACATTATTGAAATTATGCAGAAGTAAGCTCTTGAGCAGTCTCCTTTACCTGGTTGACTATATACGAATTAGACTCGATCATTCGAAGGACTTGTTCACAGCTCAAGGTCTTGGATATCTTTTTGCGGCAGTTGGAACAAAAGAGCACCTCGTTGCTGGCAGCGTATGCGTTGAGGACCTGTTTACAACACAGTGAGTCAGGCCAACCATTCATATGTGGCTCAGCTTGGATGGAAGATAAACCAGACATGTGGACACGCGATGATTTCCCTCGTGCAGCACACCTTATCGTCGCCATGGTCGACCGAGGTTGGTTTGATGATGCGGTTGGCCGAGTCGAAGGCTGCGAGATCTTCCGTGAACTCATGGCATCTGGTGACCCTTGGGTGAATTCTTACTTTGAACCTTGCACTTATGGTGTATTGTGCCAGTTGATCTAAGGCAGCAAGCCATCGAATCTAACTTAGTTGCCACTTTAGTGAAGAAGCTCGAAGTTGGCAACAGGCATGGGATTCGTATGAGCCTATTATGTCTCGAGATTCTCGGTACGTTTGGAAAATAATGTTTACATATACATGTCACACTCAGATGTGCTAGGCAAAGAAAATCTTTCGGAACTGGTATCAATTGTAGCTGATAGCGTGACCCGCCTGAAGGACAAAGACAAAAAGGTTCAAATAAAAGGTGTCCGAATTCTTGCCGCGTTGGCTCAGACGTGTGAGCATGTCCTCGTCGTGCTGTGGAGCCGCTTATGGATTGGCTAGTGGCTGGTGAGGAGGCTATAAGGCCACACGTGGTCGAGATAGTGAAAATGCTGCTCCCGTCTTCGAACCTCCCGCGAGTCCAATTATTCGGTCCTGCTGCTGCATTGTACGACCTGTCCAAGAACGGTAATTTCGGATCCGTCCTGCCTCGATATAAAGTAATTATTTTAGTTTTCGCCCAACTTAGAAACTCTCCGCGAGCAAATCCGAAACTCTCCAGAATTCAATGACTTCAAGATCTGGCGCACTCGTCGTCCTCGTGTAGAGGGCGGGAGTGGAGTTACCAATACCACCGACGAACAGGATAGGCCCTACGGGGTCATCGAGTCCCTTGACGCAGTCTTTCGTGCGCACGAACACAAGGATCAGTGCGAAGCTCTATACACTCAGGGACGCATAAGTGACGCTGCGGAGTCCCTCTTGAAGATCACGAATACCGCAAGCGAGGCGGTGAGAGCTGATGAGCCATTCGTGACCTGGCTTACTGGTAGGTGAGCCCCAGTGGCAGACACTAGCGGAGTATTTACCTCCTGCTATCAGAGTTTACATATCGATGTGTATCGATGCTGGAAATAACTGGAGATGAGGCACTGAACGTCAGCAAACACGACGAAGCGGCCATAGCATACTCCACCGCGCTGTCCCTCAGCCATTCGACTCCAACTAGAGTACTAACCAAGTGGGCGAGCGCGGTGTTGATACATGGCTCAGCGGATGATGTATTGGCTGCTGCTTCCAAGGTATGCTCTCCATAATAGTCTGAAGCTGGATATTGACTTTTCGTTCAGTTCAAGCTCCCAAAGTCTGACATTTTCCGCGCGATGTGCGACCCTCTAGAAGAGAAGGGTCGTGTAATGGATGCAATTACATTTTTCCGACGGATGAAGAGCGAGCCAGAAGAGGACATGCGTTTCCATGATGAGCGAGCGCAGTGGGAACGCGGTGAGTAGCTGCATGACCATTGCACTCAAGGATTGTTGAAACGTTCCACGCAGATTTTCAGCGTCGCTGCGGAGAGAGGCTAGAGAGGCTAGAGAATCTCGGCGACGTTGCAATGAACTCGAAAAACGACAGTGAAGCTGCGGCATACTTCTCGACAATATTGTCATCGGATTTCAGCAACCACGACGAAGCGGCTATAGTATACTCCACCGCGTTGTCCCTCAGTTATTCGACTCCAATTACTGTACTAACCAAGTGGGCGAGTGCTGTATTGATACGTGGCTCAGCGGATGACGCATTGGCCGCTGCTACCAAGGTATGCTCCTCGTGACGCTCTGAAGCTGGCCATTGACTTTACGTTCAGTTCAAGCTTACGAAGTTTGACATTTTCCGCGTGATTTGCGATGTTCTGGAAGGGCAAGGTCGTATCACGGAGGCAATTGCATGTTTCCAACAGATGAAGAGCCAACTAGCAAATGATGCGAATTCCCACGATCAGCAAGCACAGTGGGAACTCGGTGAGTAGCTGCATGAATATTGCACGTAAGGATCGTTTGAACGTTCCACACAGACTTCCAGTGTCGCTGTAGACAGAGGCTAGAGAAGCTCGGCGACGTCGCAATGGACTCGGAAAACTACAATGATGCTGCGGGATACTTTTCGATAGCATTGTCGCTCAATCCAGTTGATCCCGTGGTTACCTTCATCAAGCGGAGCAAAGCGCGAGCATCGATGGAACTGTGGGACGAGGCATTGAGTGACGCCGACGAGGTATGCTTCGTACCTCAACGGTTTTGATAACATCATGAACAGAATGCAGGTTATCAACCTTAATCCGTCATGCTATCGAGGCTACGAGATGCGACATACCGCATTACATGGTGCGAGACGTCATGCAGAGGCCGTCGAAGCATTCGAGACGATGCTCGTGAGGCTAAATGGATCTCCTGACGCATACATTCGTAGTGAGTTATTTCCTTGATATCATTCAGGCCCCCGATATTGAGATCAATGACAGAACTCCGTGATCAATATGTCGATGCAAGGCCGACGATTCGACGCATTATCGAGGACACCATTCGTCCCATGCCACAGATACTGATCGACACTACCACTGGTCGTGTCTGTAACAAGCAACAGCAAGCAAAGGCATTCGAGGCACTCCCAATTCATAGTGAGCTTGTGTCGTCAATGACTACAAGGCTAGACGAAGCACGTATACGAGGAGCGTTGAAAAAGTTCTATCTATATGTGATGCTCTCACACAGGTGGGAAGATGGCGAACCCCTTCTTCAGCAGGTCCAGAACATTTCGATCCATGATCTAGAACCATCTCTTGCAAACATCAAACTACAGAGGTTTTGTTTACTTGCGGGTTGTCTCGGCTTCCGGTGGGCATGGAGTGACAACTCCTGCGTGGACAAGTCAAATAACGTAGTGTTGCAAGAGTCATTGGTCGCTATGTTCGCATGGTATCGTGGCTCATCCCTCACTGTTGTCTACCTTCGTGGTGTTTCGTCGCAATCCCAGCTCCCCGGTGGTCTTCGGGGAAGCATCTGGAACACTCGCGCATGGACATACCAAGAATACGTTGCTGCAGAAACCATCCTGTTCTACACGGAGGACTGGGAACCCTACCTCGGCCTAACCTTGCCCAACCACAAAGAGTCGCTTGACATCATTTCCGAGATGGAAGAAGCAACAAGAATCTCTGCAAGGGAGATGGCTGTACTTCGACCGGGCATGGATAGGGTGCGCGAGAAGCTTTATCTGGCGTCGAGGCGTAATACTACACTCGTAGAAGATGCTGCATACTCACTGTTCGGGATCTTCAATGTGGCCATCCCGGTCATATATGGAGAGGGTAATCGCGCAGTAGGCCGCTTTCTGGAGCACGTCCTGACCGGATCAGGAGATGTTACCATTCTTGCTTGGACTGGGACCCCGGGCGATTACAATAGCTGTCTACCCAAGGACCTCACCGTCTACAGCCCCCTCGTGCCGCCACACATTCCACTCCCCGTTGAGAACGCCGAGATGGACCGCATTGTCAAGCAATTGCAGTCATCCTTGCCCGGCGTCGACATCGCTATGAGGCTACATAAACAGCTCAACGACCTGTCCTCGCCATCGCTCGCTGCCGGTCGACTGAAACTTCCCGGCATCACTTCCTCCGTCACCCAATTGGTTCAGACCTCAGAATCATACTCAGAGAGCGGCGTCTGCTGGCATATATACCGCGCGACGACGTCGATGTTTGGAGAGATAGATATCAGGACGACAGAGGACCTGATTGGGATGGAGGATCTCTGTCTTGTGCATCCATGGATCCGCCCGCTCCTCGACCAAGAGCATTCGCGGGGTGCAGCTGCGCTCGACAAACCCACACGTGCGCTACGGTTGGTCGCTCGTCTCAGGCAGCCATTCGGGGCCCTCCTGTTCATGCCACTTTCGCGCGTAGAGTATAGACGTGTCGCGGCGGCCAGTTTGATCACGGCTCACATTAGCGAGGAGGCGTCGTTGGAATCATTCATGGGTGGCATTCGTACGATCGAGATACGGTAGTCGTACCAGTCCGACATCTTATTTATTCTGTCTAGCGACTTCAGCAAAGCGCAGTCATGATAATGGAACTTGTCAGTGCTCTGTATTACCATTTGGCATGACCCGTGAACATTTTTCTGACCATGTTCATGAGCGTCGGGATCAGAGAGAAGGCCAATGAACCAACCAACATCAAAGAGACACAAGGATATTATGTGACACTGACAGAAATACAAGTATGTACCAAAAAGCAACTGAGGACGTGATACTCAAAAAGAGAAAAAACAGACGATTTGGGTGCACAGGAAAAGCGTTCTGGTAGCTCAAAGCAACGTTTTCCATCCGGCATCGCGACACTTTTTCACCAAGCGCTTCACCTCCTGAGAACGCGCGCGCGTCGTTACGAGAAGGGTGTCCGGCATATCGACGATGACCAGATCGTCGACTCCAAGACAGGTGATCAACCGTCCAGATCCGGGGACAACAATCCCACCAGCAACCTGCTCAGTGAGAACTGGATGAAAAGAATAAAAAGTATCGGCGACGGTGATCCCTCCCCCCTACATGAAGCAGATTGCGCACCCAAGCTATTATCACCAAGTACGCGGGGCTGATTGGATTCCGCAGGAAGGAGATCAGCGAGGGAAGAGAAGTCTCCGACATCATCCCAGCCTAAAAGGAATTACGTCAGAGAAGTATTCTTTGGATTCATCAAAAAAAAACTAAGGGAACATGCCGAAAGTTGCAGGTACGACGGCCACCTTGCCCTCAGCGGCGGCGGGTTCCGCAACAGCGTGATCAATAGCAATTTTCTCGAGAACAGGCCACACTTCGGCCAACATTGCTTGACGTTTTGCTTCGTCCGTCCAGACGCTAGCAATCTTTTGAAGCCCATCGTGTAGGTCAGGCATGTAGTTCTTTAGAAGATCCATGAGTACAGTTGCTCTTGTCACGAACATCCCGGCATTCCATCGATAATTACCCGTACCAATGTAGGCAGCGGCAGTGCGGGCGTCAGGTTTCTCCTTGAAGCTAGAGACCAGTCTTGCATTCGGAGCTTGTTTGATACCCAGCTTATCACCGAGGCGGATGTAACCGAAACCTGTGGATGGGTGCGATGGTGCAATACCGATAGTGACGAGATAATCTTTCTTCGCTACTTCGACTGCCTCAGCGACGGCCGAAAGGAATGCGTCGTCACCAGAAATCATGTGATCGGCAGCGAAGGATCCAATGATAGCATTCCGGTCCCTCTTCGCAAGGACGGCAGCTGCGAGACCAATGGCAGCCATAGAATCCTTTGGCCCAGGCTCACAAAAGAGGTTGTGAGACAGGAGATCCGGCAGTTGTTCGTGGATGGACTTGACATGTCCTGGTCCAGCAACGACCGTCGTACGAAGCGCGGAAGAAAGGGGTAACAGTCGATCCCAGGTGGCTTGAATCAGAGATCTTCCCTTTAAAGTAAGGTCCAGGAGAAACTTTGGGTGTTCCTCTCTGGATAATGGCCAGAGACGAGTACCGGCGCCCCCTGCGGGAATGACGACATAAAATCCCGGAATGTCGCGTTGTGTAAGTGAAATGGCGGTCACCGCGTTGTCTCCGAGCGGGGAAGGGACGAGAAAGGCGGGGGGAGCCGGTGAAAGGGTGGGAATGTTATGAGGAGAAAGGAACGGGGTCTTTGCACGGAGTTGAGGACTCCCGGGCATAGGTGTCATAGAACCAGGGCTGGGAGCGACGCGATTACCGTTGAGGCCGTAGCTCTGCTGGCGGGTCGATCAATGGAAGGGCAGTTGTGCGTGCCCGTGGACATACATTTAAGCCCTCCTTTACTTGGCGCTCGAGACTTGCGTTGGCGAGCCTGAGGTATGCGCATTCTTGGCGAAGTTCAGATATCTCTGCTTGCTGTGACGACCCTCTTTTCAATGCTCTTCGATGCACAACACTGACAACGCACCGATTTTTGTACCGCGCCCAGTATCTGGGCAAACATAGCCTCTACGCTTAGAGCATTAGCGGTGGTATCTCCCTGGGTGGGTAAAGTAAGAGGAACGTAAGACATTGTGGTCTCAGGTCAAGGGTATTCGGAGAGAAAAGGTCTGAAGTCGTTTCACAAAACGTGTCAGAGTGACTTTAGCCATGGCGTCGTCCCTATTTCGGCAGAGTCTCGGTTCGGGCACAAATTTTGGTAGCTCACTTGTAACGTATTGAATCCTACTTTTTTACAGCTTGATACAGCGGAATAATCCACACAGAAAAGCAACGATGTTCATCTCCGTTTTTTAATCATGAATAACCATACCGACAGATCGTGGAAACCGCGTCACAACGCCGCAGCAGGGGCAAGCTGTGAAATAAACTGAAACTTTCTGTCAAGCCCGGGCAATTGGAATATAAATTAGTGGGCGCCAGTGTCATCATCGCTCTCAAACTCCACCGCCTCATATTTGCGTGCCTTTTTGTGCGGATTAGCAAGTGACGCCCCTTTCCGTTGACGAGCAGAAGACACCGATGGTTCTGTTCACGCCGGAATCAGTGGACAAATGCGGTCAGAAGCTGAAACTCACTTGGCTCTACCTCGCTCGAAGGAGACTTCGACTTGGCCTTTTTTGCTGCCTTGACACGTTCGAGTTCCGCCTCCAGCGCCTTGACTTTGCGTTGAGTAGCTTCAGTTCCATTCTCAGGCCGCGCTGCGTGCTCCACAACGCGCGTTTCCCTCCTGGGAGAGTCTACATGGGTGACTTCATGAGGTGCAAGGCTTTGTCATCTTTAGACTGCGACACATCAAACGCACCTAACATAGTGCGAGACTTAGGTCCCGCGGTTGCGACCATCTGAGCAGAAACCGTGGGCGGGTTCAGTCGACACTTGCGAGACTGTGCTTGGAGGGCAATCTTGGTTAACATCGTCACCACTGCTCAGGAATGGACAGTTGTCATGTTGCGTACTCCACTGAGGATGGTCGTCGCATGAGACGCTGCCTCCTTGGCGGAGAGTTCCACCAGAGGAATATGCACCGGTCTTTTCGACGTAGGTCCCAACGTGAGCTAATCAAGGGCGGATAAATGCGTGGAACGAACACACGAAGTACCAAACTCACGTTGATCTTAGCACTTGGGTCAGGGGCCCAGTCACCGACACATAGCTCACCATTCACAAATGCCTCGGACAGGTCGTGAGCGAAGCTTTCTAGGATTTTTGAGCTCGACTTTGGACCCTGCGCGAAAGCAGCCCATCAACGCGCTGAGACGTGCCAACCAGGCGTCACAAACAAACTGCTGAACGAACAATAAACTGCGTGATCTCTCGTGCTGACCATGACCCGCGCCACCATCTACCTTCGGGTCCCTTCAAAGCAACACATACGGTCCAGGCGGACTCGGCAACTGTAGACAGGACGATGAATCGATCAAGACCTTGGTAAATGACTTGAATCAGTTCATCAAGCTCTCCGAAATGAGATAGAACGTCCATTCCCAGCTAAAAAGCAGACAACTCACAGAGGGTGAGTCATGCACCGCCACTCCGAAACATTCGGCGATTCGGCCCGAGCTCCGGGGCACATATGCTGCAATACTCATCATGATAGATAGATGATCTTGCGGGCACGTCGACATTATTTTTGATGTGACAGGTATCACCTTCTCAGCGTTAGAAACCCTCCGTGCACAGGCGACCTCATCATGACCTTGCATAATATTTCTCCGAGGTATTGTGATCATGACCCAGGAGAGGCTCAACCGAGTCACCGTG
This sequence comes from Veloboletus limbatus, assembly GCA_038088635.1. Classification (NCBI taxonomy): domain Eukaryota; kingdom Fungi; phylum Basidiomycota; class Agaricomycetes; order Boletales; family Boletaceae; genus Veloboletus; species Veloboletus limbatus. Next base: position 36,270 of record JBBPJJ010000029.1, read on the forward strand.
TCTAGTAAGACCAGTCGCCATTTCGACCCGAATATGGCGAGAGACATAAAAGATCCGTCACCGGGCAGACATCTCGGCGGGGATACAATCATCGCAGTTGCCATCAAGTTGGTTGCACAGGGCTGCTACTCCTTTGTCAAGGGAACTTGGACTTCTGTCACACGTCGCCGCAGACGCCGAGACTCCGTGACCGTGTTACGAAGACCTTCGCCGATCTGCGAGCAGGAACTGTCAGAGAACCGCAAACGGCTCGGGTCAAGTTGCTCAGTGCTTCACGCGGTTGATACCAAGTTACTCCCTCGCCATGCAGGACAACACGACGTCGGTCGCCAAGGGATCGTCCTCCGCGGGACTACCAGCTCCGCCTCCACCGGCTTCAACCCTCTACTGCACCGCCATGACGGAAGAACTTAAGCGCGAACATCCAGATTCATTTTGCTCACTGGCATGAGAAATTGTTGGCTGGTTGGAATGTGATACGGGCCTGCAGCGGATGAATTATATCGTCAAGCAACGCATCAAAAATCCCACTTCCTTCCAGAATTTGTTACGAACGTTAACCTGGTACAATCCGCACTGAGAACCTAGCACATGATTAACACGCGACATCCTTCTTTACCTTCCAACACACCGGCAGAATATGGGTCATCAAGGCGCATCAACCGGGTTCCAACTTACAGCTCCTGCTTTCCCGAGGTCGAGGCCATCTAGAAGTGTCATATCCTCTGAATCGAGTGAGAAGTCATATACCTCCGCGTTGGATTTGATCCTGCTGGAAGTGGCCGACTTTGGAAGCGGGACAAACCTACAAGAACAAGAACAAGTGATGCAAAAACGATTGGAAATTGACACATTCCTTCACATGACAATGAAGCCACAGAACGTACCCTTTCTGCAAGGACCATCTAATGAGTATTTGCGCGGGATCACGTCCGTACTAGATCATTGGGATGGAAGGCATGAGGGCGATCGTGCGGCGTGTTGAAAACGATTCAAACCTTGTTTGTTACCGATTGAATTACTGGATGATCCGTCTTCCCGCGCAAGATCGGGCAGTACGCTTGCACAACAATCGCGTGGGCACGACAATAATCGACAATAGGCCGTTGCTGACATAGAGGGTGAAGCTACGTACAAGAAAAGATGTTACCTCAATGATTCACCATAAGAAATAAAACGTGCCTCGATCTGATTCACAGCGGGAATCTGCAGCCCCGCATTCTTGATCTCCTCGAGATGCTTGATAGCACTCGATATCCAAGATGAAACACGGAATGGAAGAGGGAATGCATGATGAAGCACTGACTAGTTTGACACCCCAACTGTCCTGATTTTCCCTGCTTGTTGAGCATCTAGCAGAGCCCGGTACGTAGCCAAGCGTCGCTCCGTGCCAGATAATGGATCATGGATCAAAAACAAATCAATATAATCTTCCGATCGTCAACAATGGACACGAAGCATGCGTGAGTTGCCGCAGACGTGATAGAAAACGTTCGTGTTCCCTACCGAAACCGAAACTCGAGAGCGACTCGTCGACGCCTTTGAGGGTGCTGTCATAACCGTGTGTTTTACTGACACACTTCGTGGCTGCAACGCACGCCAACCCATAAGCGTCGCGATGAAACCCTGCTTTCATGCGCACGGAACGTACTGATGAACATGTCGCCTCGTTCGAGACCGCTCTCTCTGACGGCCTCGCCAACTGCGGCTTCGTTCTTGTATGCCTGCGCTGAATCGACATGCCTAGGTGAACAACAGGTAATCAGAATTAGGCACTTGGCTTGCTGCAACGAATGACATACCTATAACCGGCTTCAAAGGCTGTTAGAACGGACGATCGCGCGTTGTAATTTTGGTACACGCCAAACCCGAGAAGGGGCATCGCATGTCCTGCATTGTCCGCTAGTAATAATGAATTGTAATGGCAGGATTGAACTTTAAGTACCTGACGTCAAGCGGACGGTTGACTTGATCGTAAGCGACATGGGTGCAGAGTACGTTGCTGATTGAGGTAAAGACGAACGGTTCATCATCCTCTGACGGTCTTCGTCGATGAATCGATGACGATCAAGCTCCGTCGATTATATCCACGCACCGGTTATGTGCACATTTTAGGACTAGAACGTGTTACAGAACGGGGGCTTTACGAGACGCAGACTGATCATATCATGGACGGAAATTTTCAGACAGGCTGCAGCCTCTTCAGAGCTGACACTTGCATGGTCACTTGCATGGTCAGGGAACATGTGCTCTCGCGAAAAAAGGACCTGGACGGAGAAGAGAGAGGGCATGTGGTGTGGGTCGCTCCACTGGTAAACTAATCTTCATCCATATCGTCAAGTCCCATTTCTCTCCGCCTCGCCACCCGTTCCCGCATAACCTTCCTCGCATTCTCCGTGGCGGATGAAAGCTGCCCAGCTTTGGCAAGTCCAACTAATAGTGCGTGCACTAACCCGATATGGTTGTGGCGACGAAGACTATTTTCAAACTGTCCGAACATGATAGAGTAAGGATATCAGATTGTTAGACGGTTCAACGACGTACAGCCCAGCGTTCACGCTTCACGTTTTCGTTGCTGATCTTCACAAGAACCCGACTGGCTTCGGAATGACGTCCTGTTTGCTGCATTTGTTCTAGCTGTGTTTTGAGAGCAGGCAAAGGATCGTCACGAAGGGCAAGTAAACTAAACTCCAACTGGCAGAATGAGAAAGCGATCACCATCCCTACTAGCGAAATCACTCACCGTTCCAGCAGGGTAAGTGCCTATCCGATGCTCTATCACCTCTCTAATTAAACGAGTATTAATCCTTTGGAGGAAAGAATTGGACAACGGCAACTAACCTTGCTTTCTTTAGCCAACCTTCCCCAGATTGATCATATTCGCCATGGCGAACAGGATACGGCTTTAACCCATCGAGTTCGTAGACGCTATCCATAACAGGAATGTAGACAACGAAGTGATAAGCTTCTTCGGTCTTCTTCTGCAGCCCAAGTCCATCTAAGGAGATAGAGCTTGGCGGAGAAAGTGAGTTATGTGCTTCCCGTAACCAGTCTGCGCTGGTCACGGCCATTCCACACGTTTGTGGGTCCATTCCAGCAGTAAAACTCATCAGGTCCGCTAGCTGCGGACCAGAAGGGAGTGATGGTATATTTCCCAGCGCGTTTATTACTGCGAGGGTAGCACAGGCGTTGTTGACTGTTTGTTGTGCAAAGAAGCCGGTAAAGTCGGTATCATACTCTCCTGCAGTGCTCGTCGGCTCGTCTGTGGTGGAAGGTAGCCACTTGAAAAGGAATATTAGCGCGTGTAGAGGTTTTAGCGCAAACAATGCCTCGGGATCGAGCGAGTATAGATCGTCGACGATGTACGGTACACCGAGAGTTTTCAGGAGTTCCCTGATGAACACTCAAGTTCAGTGGCAACAATTGAATGAGGCTGAGTACGTACGTGAAGACACCAGGATCAGATTCTGTAAGCTCCCAGCCGCTAGAATCTTCGTCAGACATGATGGTACTGGACTTGACGCGTCATAGCCACGTGATGAGCAGTTCTTGTTTGGCGAAGGCTTTAGATCCAAACAAACCACATGTCTACCAGTTCGCCTCCTCCTCCGGTCACGGATGCCAAGGCAGCAAATAAAGAAAGGTTTGAGCTAGAGCTTGAATTCGTACAGTCTCTCGCAAATCCTTACTATCTGCACTCTCTTGCACAACAAAACATACTTGATCAGCCCGCGTTCGTCAACTACCTGGCATATTTACAATACTGGCGAGAGAAGGATTATGCTCGCTTTATACAGTAGGTGTAGTCCGTTTCCCCTTTCGACGTTGACCTGAACCTTCTCTGGAAGCTATCCTCATGCTCTACACCATCTAGAGTTGCTGCAGCACGCTCGCTTTAGGTCGGAGATCAAGAAGGATGAATGGCGAGAGTATCTCAACCAAAAACAATTTGATCACTGGCGGACGTGGCAAGTCTACTGCGCTGTTTGTGTTCTTACAGATCTGATGAATTCCGTGTCCAGGCGAAACTATCCTACCGCGCCTATTCCTACCGAGGTTCCACATGCACAGGAGCCTGAGAAGTCCGTTGCATAATGCTACCGTGGTTATAATTTCTAGCTCGATTCACTGGGAAGGTGCTCATGTGGTTGCCTTTCTTAGTGTTGTACACGGGTATGTGGAACACCGCGGTGTTTGGGGCATGACGGGGTGTTGAATTGCCCAACCGCGTCGACACCGCGTACCCGTGCAAACGGTGTGCGGAGTTTGGGTGGCTGGGCTGGTGATTCGGTGCACTTTAAGCAAGTGCTTCCACCACACCGATTTGCAATGGTCGCCCCAGCAATCTCGACGACGATTTGATTTGCGCTGTGCTCAACTCCTATGTCCTGGTTCCAGGCTATTCACGGTCAGGATGGACTATATAAAGTGTTCCTAGCTCACTTGCTCCGGTTCTCGGACATGTAACAAGCTAGATGACCTTCATTCTATATCAAATTGCTATGGGTATGTCTGACGCCAAAGAAACGGAAGCGGGGTGAATCCGAGTCTGGGTATTCGTTGAATCTCGTCTACGCAGACTGCGAGGTCGGTATAATCCATCAAATATGACAAAAGTGTAGTTGGCGACTTGCTAATGCTTAATTACAAAATCTTTTCTCACGCTGCCTGATGGTCGGCGTCACTGCAGACACTACGCTCCACGGCGAAGGCGGGGTCCACATCGCGTCCGAGGTGGAGAAGAAGACCTTCTGGTGGAGAAATGCACTCATCAATTCTTTCTTCATCTCGGCATGGTACGTATAGCACCTTTTTGTTTCTGCTAGTACCACTCACTGAGCACTTCTAGGTTTCTTTTTGCGACAGTCCTCTCCGTGTATAACAAATGGATGTTTTCTCCCGACCACTTCAATTTTCCTTACCCGCTATTCGTAACCACTGTTCATATGTCCATCCAGTTCTTACTGTCTGCATTACTTAGATGCACGTTCCCGAGGAGCTTCACTTCTGACAAACGGCCCACACTGCGTAGCTATAGGTGAGTGGATCCGGATGCAAAGACTGCCAAGGCGAAACCATTTTTGTAGCATCAAGGCTGTCCCTGCCGCAGTGACAACCGGCCTTGATATCGGGCTGTCCAATGTTTCTCTAAAAAGCATTACGTTATCCTTTTATAGTGAGTGTCCTTATCCTTAGGTGAAACGCAGCAGCTTGAATCATATCATCATAGCCATGTGCAAGTCCTCTTCGTTAATATTTGTCCTTATCTTCGCGTTCCTCTTTCGACTGGAGACATTCTCCGTCCCTTTAGTCGTCGTAATCCTGATCATTTTTGCGGGAGTGCTATTGATGGTCACCTCAGAAACTGCATTCGTCTGGTCTGGATTTTTACTGGTCATGTTCGCGAGCGTTTGCGGTGGTCTTCGCTGGAGCCTTACCCAAGTCGCGATGCAGGACAAAGCCATGGGGCTCGACAATCCACCATCTACGATATTTTGGTTATCACCCACTACGGCGGTTTCAGTAGCTGTGATCAGCATCGCTTGGGAAGGGTGGATCAAAGTGTTCTCGACCCCATTCTTCGCTACGATGGCTTCGACGATGAATACGCTCCTTATGTTTGTCGCTCCCGGTATCGCCGCCTTCTGCATGGTCATGAGCGAGTATTAGTACGTTTGAATGGGCATGCACACTCTTGCGTGCACCACGAGGCTGACTGCACATTGTTGGACAGCATCATTCAACGTGCTGGTGTTCTTCCCATGTCCATCGCAGGCATAGCCAAAGAAGTGTCGACCATCACCATCTCTGCCTGGTTCTTTGGGGACGAATTGACACCTGTCAATATCACAGGGGTTGCTATTACTGTTTCTGGTCGGTCGCCATTCTCGGTCTGCGCATCGTTGGCTCACATAACGAGGGTAGGCATCGTGCTTTTTACGTATCACAAATATCGCAACACCGTTGATTCCAAAGTTACTCTCGATGCGCATGGAAATGTGATACAATTCGATAATGAACATCCGAGCGGTGAGGGATCGGTATATGACCCTGATGTCGAACTGGTCCCGAGCGCGTACAATGCCACACCTATGCACTCGTCTGTAAGTCGGTTAAAAGAAATCAATCGTGTCAGTGGTCAGTTACTGAAGCGAGTGTGACAAAGACCCGGCAGGACGGTAATGGCGATGTCCATCAACACCTTCTCTTCTCCGGTGATGAGCTCGACGAAGGGGAGGAGGATGCCGAAGAAATACAAAGTTTGAGAAGCTCAAAGCTGGATTGGGGCGACGAAGCGAGTAAGACCAGAGAGCGTGTATAGACGGATTATCTCTAGTTCTCGTTGCATTTTCACTACATTATTTATCCTGGTGAGTCAAGGTTTACAGTGTTTTGGCTGATTGACGCTAGTTCAGTTTATCCTTGTAGCATTCGCTCTAATTCGCTTGACCCGAGTTGAGGGCTGCAATTACGTGGGGTGCGCGACTTAAATACTTTCGGATGTAACAGCACATTGATCCGAATCCGAATGTGGTTGCTGACAGATTTGTCCCGTCGACAACGGAAGTGCTCGGCAATCGCTGTGGAATCGAGACTCAGTTGTCGCGCGCTCAGCCGCTCAAGTTTATAGTTTTACTGCGGACGGACGCGCCTTGAGTGAAGTCAAGTGATGACATGGCGTCGGCATGTGTTGCCATCAATTTAGTCACGAGGCACAGCCAATCACTGCTTGCCCAGACGATGTGTGAAATCATTGACAATTGGGAACCGAAGTATCCACACACTGGGTCCTGGGAGTCTGCGACCCAAACTAACAAAGGCCTAGGTTCCCTAGGCAGCCAGCGCAGCTTGTGATCCCAAGAATGACCCAGACTCGGAAATTCATTTGGCAGGCGTTTGGCGCGTTGGGGTGACCGCATCTCAGTGAGCATAGTCATGTTACGGCGTCTTGGGACTCAGATCTGATAGATCACCAGTCATAAATTGTGTTCGCGTGCCGTGGACTTGGTAAAGGAGTTGCGGGCCTAATCATGATTGTCAATCCCATTACGGCACCGCCTTGAAACAATCCTGGAATTGACTAATCCCCGGAATCGATCAATGCACTGCAACTGGTGTGGCCAGTTGAGTAAGTTTTCTGCGGCACGCGTTTGATCGCTTAAGAGGCTTTCCAGGTCACAAGTGAGAATCGTTTTGACGAGACTCGAGATTCGCGGATCTGGGTATCTGAGTTAATGCTTATTGACATATTCTCAGTGACATGAGTGTGACAGTCTAAGAGGCCTCGAGGTACTATATAGTGCGGATATAAACAGTCCTATACCTTCGTCATCGAACCACTCCCCTTCGTCCTCTTAACAATGGAAGGCTTCCAGTTTATCATCGAGTCTCCTCAGGAAGTTCACAGTCACAAGAAACGTCCTCGTCTTGTCACGTCCTGCGATAATTGGTAGGTGCCTTACGCCATCGTGTAGCCCGTAATCATCATTCCCTTGCAGTCGCCTAAAAAAGATCAAGTGCCTTCAGCCCAGTCAGGATTCCCAATGCGAAGCATGCAAAGTTGCAAAAATCCAGTGCAGATTTCGAGATCGGGAGCGCTACTTTGCTGAACGCAGCCGGGCCATCGCCGGGCCCAGTCTCACCCGTCCTACCGGCCGAACTGAATGCTCAACTCACGGCATCCCCGATAGGCCAGAGAGCGCTATTCCAAACTTTCCTGCTGTAGGAACTCCTTCACCGCTATCACCATCTATGCAACGCTCCTCGTCATACTCGCCACCTCAGTCTGTGGGACACAATAACGAAGGCCATGTACGCTACCAATCATATCCTCTTGATCATGTCAAGAGTTCTGCATCTCACAATGGCTACCGTGTCACTCAGTCCGCTTCTGGTTTTTCGTATGGAAGACACGCTGGACAGTCTCCCCAACACCGGTCGTCTCCAATGTTTGATCCTGGACACCCGCTATCTCCCCAGCGGACTTGGATGCAAGAATTCATACAATCATGCATCAACAACATGGGCACACAGTGCCCATTCCTCAGCTGCGAAGAGATATACGACAAGTTTCGACGTCACACGTTGCCTCCCCTGCTTTCGAATTGCATAGCGGCTTTGGGCGCAAGGTAATGTACACGTCATGGATTATGTGGCCTGCGTTTCACATCACCGCAGGTTTTCCGATCTGCCTGACGTTGTCACAAAAGGCTCGCTAGCGGTCGCTGAAATCTACTGTGATATTGCCAAGGCAGGTCCAACGTTCTCTGCTAGAGTTTTGCGAACGCCAATCAAAATACTTCAGGAACAATTGTCAACGGCATTTCAGCATCCTTCTCTTGATACCCTCCAGGCGGCGATCCTCCTTGCGTGGGCAGAGTACAAAAGTGGTCGCGGGGATGGTGCGTTCTTTGGACCGCATTTGTCCAGCTGTTGCTGATGCACCTCGGATCAGGTTTCCGTCAGTATTGCGACGTGCGTGTGGTCTGGCTGATGCTGCGACTTTGCCTAATGGCCCACTCCCACAGCTTGCCCTGCAGACTGCCATGGCGATAGGCTTGTCCGAAGAATCGTCGCTCCAGCTGAGTCCATATGATCCATATCAAAATCGACTGCGGACGACCTGGTCGAGTCTGAGTCAGATACGGCTATACGCGTCCTCGTGTATGCCTCCTCATGGCCTTCCAGGTTGACCGATCTGCCAGCCAAGTTGCGTGCGGCACAGAGGCTTCGGCTGATCGTCATCCGCTACTCCCACATGTGTTTATGAGCCCATGAGCCTCCGACGGCAAACGTCGCGACTGTTGAATATCAATACCGTTCTCAGTCCCGTCCATCCTTCAAACACGTGGACAGCCTAGGCATCTGAGCCTCATCTTTCGTCATCGTCCGGAGAAATTTTGCAATCCATGTCATTATCACTGCGCCGTTGCTCGAAGCACCTCATAATGGGAAAGCGCATATTATTATATATTTTCAATGTAGAGCAGGGATAGGCTTCTTTTTCATTCCGTTCTGTATGGACAATTCGTCACGCCCAGGGAACTTCTCTGATAGAATATGTAATTTACATCGTGTTCGCAGAATGTAATAAAAATGAAAAATGAGAAAAAAAAAGTACCTGCAAGTGATCGGTGCTTGCATCAGTGTGCTTTCGGCTACAAGTCGGTTTCGGGGGGGGGGGAGGGACGGCAGTAGGTTGTCAACGTTTCCTCCTGCAGGGAGAACAATGCTCCCACCGCATGTGAGTTTTAAGATACGTGTCATGCGGTATGCCATCCACGGGGAAAGCCTTAGTAGTAGTAGTAGTAGTAGTAGTAGTAGAAACCGACTCCACAGACGGCGTACGGCCGGTGCTAGTAGCACGGCACAGCTGCGCCGTAAGTGCAACTTGCCCCGCGCGCGAGGAACCCGCGTCCGAATTTGCGCCCATGCGGACTCAGTACTCAGTTATCAGGCCAAATTCAGAAGAGTTACAGTAATATGATAAGAGATGCCGGCAAATGTGATCAAGACGCTGTAGCTAGTGGTGCCGCTTCTCTGGAGTATATATGTTTTCGTTCGGCGCAAAGCACGCTCCGAGGGGGAGAGGGGGGAGGTCGATTGGCTATGCCGGTGGAGAAATGATCCACCCGACACCTTGACCCCCCCCCCCCCCCCACCCCCAAAAAAAGTCCCATCCAATGTTGGGTCCAATCCTACATATCACCCACAAGGCTCTTTCGTTATCACTGGCATACGCGTGTGTGTGGCTTATAAATAACGGAAAGAAGTCCATGGATTTTAGGAATGGAAGCTGCATATCACAAGTCAAACGAGATGCCCTCAGCATCAGCTGACTGAGCGGCGGATGATATGATTGTGATAACGATAATCATGTCTTCTTAGATATCTGACTCTGAGGGGAGTTTGGCGAAGCCTATTAGTAGGGGGTCGTTGTGTAAGCCTGAGACCGACTTGAATGCACAGATCGCCAGTTGATTGTCGTTTGATGTGATGAGTATCAGTGATGCAGTAGACTGGGAAATCAAAGGCTAGCATACGCTTGATATGGGCTCTTCTCAGCGAGGAACGTTCGACGACCGGGGCAGGGTTATCGCATGGACCCATGTGCGCCCATATGATGAGTGAGAACCTGTTGAAGGTACTACATCACAACTTCCTGAAATATGCATATCCAGATCGTTCTGTCTAGGCAGATTGTTGACCATTGACTACCCAGCTAATTGTGGATTGGCACCCATCAAGCACCGTGGAGCATCTGGCGGACCTCGGGGTAATTTCAGTGCCTTCTTGGACGGGGCGCGGTAATGTAGATATGGTTATGTGACAGACTCCGAATACACTTACTTATCTCCATTGACCCGCCGGTGACACTGGCCCGAACGAACTACTTCACCGCCATATAGACATGGGAGCGGTGTCACCCGTCTGTCAAAGGAGAAGACGTCGCGCCACTGTCAACTCAAATGAGCGGGTACAGGTACAGCGGTGAGAATCGCTCACTTCACTGGCAACACGCACACTGCGGTATTCACACTTGAGCAGCGAACCGTCTATATTTACATCGAAAGTCGTTTGTAGAGGATATATCGCATCGATCGACACTCGGTTCCGGAAAGGTTTTGAGGGTCACTCGAAATACTGCCACACACGTTGAGGAGCAAGTTTAGCCGCGACCTGAGATTCTCGAAGGATTTGCCGTTTTTTTTTTTGTTCTTGCCGCGTGCCACGATAATTGTTCAACCGGATTCGGACCTGGCAGGTCGGGGTCTGCCGTATTCAATGGAATGAATGCCTTGCGTTCCGGTCCATCCCTGGTGGGCAAGGTTGAGCCGCAACCTTCCGGACAGCTTGATTGCAAGCTTCGCGCGTGATCATCCCAACGTATCCAGGACCGATATCCGAACATATACGGAGCTGTCGGACCGTTTTTTTTTTTTTTTTTTTTTTTTCCTGTCGCAGTCGTCGTAGTGCGAACGTAATGATCGTCGAAAGCGTGCTTGATGGGAGCGATGGCGTTGTGTCAAGTTCGTCCCGATTATCGGAGGAAGTTATCCGGAAGTGCCGACCCTTTGCCGTCAATGTCATCAGGGTTGACTAGGACTGCCACGTCACAGGACGTGCCATGGTTTCCCGTGGAATCAAACTGGCCGGGTACCAACTTCAAATCCCCGCCTCAGTGGACGTGGGAAGCAACTCACCATGCGTCCGGTGATCGCTGGACAATAACACATACACAAGGGGTGTCTTTACCCACAACACGAAAGGAAGGATCGCGATAATCTCAACGTATGTGTAAGTTACAGGTTGGCAAGTCGAATCTTGTGGCGCTATTGATCGTTGCTAGAAATGGTAATGTCGCTCGGCGCTGGCATATCATCGCCATCTGGTTGGCACATTCAATCATATCGAACGCGTTTACAATTGGGGTTAGCATCGCATGGTATATGTTCACTCTGGATCTATTAGCGACGCACATGGTAGCCCCTGACTTTGCCCTGTTCAGTCGTATTTCCGAATCCTCCCCCACTTCGACCGACTCTCACGCGATCAGTGGACGAAGAGAGGCGCCTAAGGGACATTAAAGTTGTGTGTGTCAGGGTCCTTCCATTACCACCTTGAACCTTCATCGTACTTACCCGCATCATGCGACGGTACGTCGTGTGGCTATTCAACTCAGGATTATGGCTCACGGTTTTTTCTCCGCCGATTGCGCATGTCTCTTGAAGCCTACAGTTTGCCAGCATGAGGAATCCCACCGAAAAAGTTCTACCTATTGAATCTCATTCACATGCCAATTCTCTTTTCTCCTACTACGCGTGTTCCATACCGGGTGTGGCCTGATATGTTTGCAGGCTGAAATCATCCAGTACTTCGTGGGGTGTCCTCCTTCGACCTCCTCGGCTAGGACTTCATTTCTGGTGACGGGGTATTTTGGTGGGCTACCTCCAGTGCGACTGCACTTACTGTATCACTCTGTGCCAGCATTTCCTCTCTCAGCTCTGAGTCCCGTGCAATGACTTACACATAGGTGGTCCATGTCGCGGGCATCTGCCACCTCACAGGTGCTTACATTCTAAACTGCCAGGATATAAATTGTACGGCATCCTCTATTGTTGTGTGAGTGGTATATCTGGCTTAAGTGCATTTCATTGTATAATGTCAAACAGGGTTTATCTTGCAACAGTTTGATAGATTGGCGGGCGGTACAGTGATTGTCAGCCCAGCGCTTTTGATTACTGTTTGGGAATTGGTTCATTCCACTGGCTTACCCACGGAAGAGATTTGATTGCCATCTCACGCACGAGTAATTCCCCACAACGTTTTCCTTCGATTGCTTACACATGACATCTCGCCAGCTCGGGACTAGTCATTTCGCCTTGGGGTAACTATTGCGTACTACCCCACAAATCCCTCCCATTCTGTGTCTCCATCATATACGCAATACACATGGTAAGCCTCGAAGTCGTGATCACTCCGGCGGACGAACGGACTAACCCTGTTCGACCGCCGGAGTGATCGTCGATCTTTCCATCCAGTACGAGCAAGGCCTCACACCGATCGTCAATACCGTCGAAAGGGGATATAGTGATGTCAATGTCCACGAGGGGGCTCACCGGGGGGGATTCTGCATCTACTGCCGATCCGCACACGGCCCTTGCTTTCCCCTCAGGAAGTATTTCCGAGCCTTTACCGTGGGAGAGAGGTGAGATGAATCGCTCTCACGGACGTTCCGATCATCGAGGATCGGAACACCGCTGGGCTGGCATGTCCGTACGAGCGTATATGAGCGCCATTGGTAAGCCCCATCACCTTCCATCTGGCGCCCTGGGCACGACATTGGTTCCCCCCTCACCTCCTCAGATCAATCAATCCCGTCTGCCCTGAGAGACGTACAGGCACACGCACTGCAATGCACCGATGGAATCATTGATGGGCCGGCACGGCATATCTGATCCCGACTCGCGTGCTCCGTGACTGACTTTTGAAATGGAGTGGTCAATACTCAAAAAAAAAAAAATTCTTTTGCATGATGCCAGCAAGGTGGGGAGTCATGGTGTGTCACTCAGCAACTGTAGTTGTGACAGGGCTTGTGCAGTACCTATGGTGCCATGGTGCCTCATTTCCTGTTCATGAGCATGGGTGACTTGTGATCAACAGGAGAGAGTACCTTGGAGACTCATCATAACAAGAGGTGTTGCAAATGTTTCAATGTGATTCGAGGTTCATGCACATGGAGGATGGTTACCATGGCCCTAACCTGCTAATTCCACTTGCTGATGCTGGGTTGGGATGAAGTTTCAACATAGAATTACAGATCTGCCATATCATAATTGGCATCTACCCTTTGCAGGGTAGTGGAAAGTGTGATGTGGACTGAACTACATACCTGGATACAGAAGGTGATTCAAAGTCAGCCAATTATATTGATACTCAGCTATATCTTATATACAGTGGCTCAAACAATTGTCTCAATATTTGCATGTTTTACACTAATGGTGATATTTCAAACTAAATGCTAATCCCAGCTGAACACTAGTGGTGTATGAAAGATAGATCTCACTCTTGGCTACATAATTGGTCTCTGATTTGGATGAGATCAGATTAAATAGCAGCCATATCAAAACAGTGACTCATTGGGACAATTGTTTGACTTTATACAAGTATAGCATTTAGTACTTGGTATGACCTCCTTTTGCCTTGATAACTGCTTGAATTCTTCTAGGCATGCTTTCTATCCACTTCTGACACTCTTCCACAGAAATCTTCCCCCACTGCTCTTCCACCCTTTCCCACAATTGATGAACTCCTGTAAGAGCAGTTGCATAAGCTGAAAGGGTTCTTTTCAGATGACCCCAAGTGTGTTCAATAGGATTGAGGTCAGGAGACTGTGCAGGCCAATCCAAAAGCTTGATTTCTTGCTCATCAAACCACTTCTGAGTCCTTTTGGAGATGTGTTTGGGATCATTATCTTGCTGAAAAATAATATCATCTGGAAGAATTCCAGATTCCTCCATGCTTTGTGGCAATCCTTCCTCCAAAATTGCCACATATTGCTCAGCATCCATCTATCCTTCAACCTCACTCAAAACCCCCACTCCATTCCACCCTATGCAGCCCCATACTATAAGGGAACCTCCTCTAAACTGGACTGTACCTTTAACCTCTCTAGAAGTTAAGCCTTTGCCCTTCTTTTTCCATACATACCCTTGTCCATCTGACCCAATCCTATTGGTTTTGGTCTCATCTGACCAAATAACCCTCTTCTAGTCCTCCACAGTCCAATGTTGATACTTGAGAGCAAAAGCCAATCTTCTTTTCCTATGGCTAAGTGAGAGAAGGGGTTTTTTCTTTTTCACTACAGCCTTCAATGATGCCTCCTTGAGGGTATTTCTCACTGTCTGTGAGGAGACAGGAGAATCAATGATGGAATTGATGAAATGAGTGGCCTGGACTGCATTTTTGGCCTTGTTAGTAAGAATTTGCTGAACAATAGCATGCTTATTGGTAGAAGAAAGCTTAGAAGGGTGACCAGTATGAAGCTTTTCTTGGTCAGATTGGATCTCTTGAATCTAGCCACTGTAGACTTCCCTAGGCCAGTTTGGGATGAAATTTGGCGACAGGAGATATGAAGAGAAGCTAGAGAAACAATATTGTTCCTTTGAGCAGCTTCATGGTGATAATGGGGGGAAGAAAAGATAATGGAAGGGTTTATATATGCTGTCTCATAAGTTGTTTGACAACACAGAACGTAGAGGCAATTTGGTTACTCACATAGTTGAAGTGTTGAGCTGAAACGATTTGAGGCAGACAATGGTTGTAGTTGCAGGACAAGATGTTATCAGAACTCAAATGTTGAGTTCAAAGTTTATATAGTGACAGGTATGTCTGATTATATAATCTACTCTACCTAAATATGATTAGGGGGAAAATAGAAATAGGAGCGAGAGCAGCTGCATAACAGCACGTTTAACACTCCCCCTCGCTTGAAGCATGGTGTGCTGAAGAGCAGAAATGGCAACTATGGAGGGGTCAGAACGATCCCAAGAGATGTGTGGAATTCCTTGAATTTGATATGCCCCAAGTTTTTGGTGAACATGTTGGCAGGATTGCTGACTTCATCTATGAAAAATAGCTCAATGTGGCCATCCTGAATCCAGTCACAAATCACATGCCAATGAATGTCGATGGGCTTACTGCGTGATTCAGTGATCAGGTTGGATGCCATAAAGATGGATCCTTGATTGTCATTGCAAATTGGTATTGCGTTCATTTTATACCTGAGTTCTCATAGAAGTTGTTGGACCCAGAATGCTTGTCTACCACAGTCCAATAAGGACATATACTCAGCTTCAGTAGAAGAATGTGCCACGGTAGGCTGCAGGCGAGATCACCAGCTGAAAGTACATCCAGCAAGGTTTAAGAACCAGCTGGTTTGGGACTTGCGTATGTTAGGGTTGGATGCCCAATCTGCATTGGTGAACGCAATAATGCCTTCATCTTTGTTGCCATCAAAGCACAAGGCTGCTTTAGGTGTTCCTAGGAGGTAGTGGCAAATATATAGCGCTTTTGACACATGTTCCTCCATCAGATTCACCGAATGACGTGCCATGGTTGTGATGGCATAGGCAATATCAGGTCTGGTTCCAATCATGATGTAGATCAAGGAACTGATTATGGTTTAGAACTTCTGACGAAGTCTGGGGTTAATAGGCACGTCGTTTTTGATGGGGTAATACCCATGAGGCAAGGGAGTCAGCATTGCTTTGGAGTTTTGCAAATCAAAATGCTTGATGATTTTTAAAGGTATTCCTTCTGGTCGATGTAGAGTTTTCGACCGGAGCATTTGATATTCATGTGCAAGAACTCTTTGGCTTCGCCAAGATCACGACATTCCCATTTGTGCATGAAGTGCACTTTGACCTCATCAACGATCACCTTTGAGGGACCGCAGAAAATGGCATCATCTACGTAGATAATGGCTACAACTGTAAGGAAGCCTTTTTTTTGTAGAGAAAGATGCTGGGATCTGATTTAATCTGCTTAAAGCCGAGTTCTTTCATGGACTCGTTGAGGGCTTTCCACCAGGTGAGACCAGCCTGCTGTAATCCATAAAGGGCCTTTTTGAGGCACAGTACTTTAGTCTCAGCACCGGGGATTTTAAATCCCTCTGGTTGTTCCTTGTAGATCTCTTCGTTGAGTGTGCCATATAAATAGGTGGCACAAACATTGACGGCTTCCATGTGCCAGTTTTTGAGCACTGCGAGTGCAAGCATTAAGCACACTGGTTCGTATTGAATGACGGGTGAAAAGATTTGGTTGAAGTCTAAGCCTTTGACCTGTGAGAAGCTTTTCATGACTAGGCACACACGCTTTCTACCATCGGGTTTGACATCAAAGACCCAACAATTTTTAATGACTTTACAATCTTTAGGACAATCAACCAGTTCGAAAACATCTTGTTTCTTGAGAACTTTGAGTTGCTCGCAACAAGCATCTTTCCATTCCTTTTGCTGCATGGACGGTAGGGTGTGAATGTCTTTAAATGTCCACTCGCAGATTGGCTTAGAGTGATCTGCAGAATCTATCCAGATCACCTTCCCCAAGAGAAAAGAAGTGAGTGCAGCTCCCCCTTTCCTGGTGATGCACTCAATCTCCTGTTTGGAGAGATCGCGATGTTCTGGGTCAGGAATGTCGTGGGAGGGCTCAACGGGGAAATCCCTGGGAACTTCTTGTCGAGGAGATGCACCACTACGGCCCATATCATGCCAAGTGCAGTCTGCATCATGTTCCTGATCAATAGGATGGCAGTCATCTCCATATATGTTCCCTGGTTGTTTTGGAACGTGCTTCTCATGCTCAAAGTGGCGAGGAGCTGGGGGAACAGCAGGAGGTGCAGGTTGCAGGTGGCATTCAGGGGCCTTGCCTTTGCTAGGATGCTGAGACGGTGGCAGTGGTGCAATGGGTGATGGAGTGTGAGGTGGAGGTGCATGGAATGGTTTGGGAGGTTTTGGACGAGGGAGGAAGTCATCAAAGTCAGTCGGCAAATCAGGGAGTGGAATCTCAACCTGTTGCTCAGGACCGGCTTGTGTCTGTGGACATGTAGGCTTTTTTTCACATAAGGGGAACAGCTGCTCATTAAAGAGCGCTTGTGCCGAGGTGAAAAGGGTATTGTGGGATGGCACATCAATAGATAATTCCGTTCATTTCCAGGTGCAACGCCTAGATACACCATTGGTTCTGATTTAGGGGCCAGCTTATTGGTGTGAATATCTGAAGAGACATGGGCGTATGCTTCACAACCAAAGACGTGAAGATGGCCAATATCAGGAGCCTCCCCATTGAGAATCTCCAATGGAGTGCACCAATTATGTCTGCACAATGGTGTCCTATTGTATACGTAGACGGCGTGACTCCAACTGAATTCCCACCAAGAATCCGGTGTGCAACAATCAAAGTGCATAGACTCGGACTTGTTCATAATGGTGTGCATAAAGTGCTCAGCGCAACCATTTTGTTGGGGAATGTAAGGGGCACTCTGGAAGATGAGTATCCCCTGAGAGGCAAGCAGCTCATCAAAAGCTTTGGACTTGTACTCTCCCCCTGCATCGGACATCTATCCTTGGACTTAAGCGTCAAATTGGGTGGACACCATTGCTAAGAAGCGCTTGGTCGCCTGAAGGGCATTGTCCTTGATGCACAAGAGTGCACTCCACCCATATGACATGTAGTCATCAAAGAAAGTGATAATGTACCGGTATTTGTGGTATGATGCGATGGGGAAGGATTTAACGTCCGAATGGATAAGCTCAAAGGGCACTTTGGCTCTCCTGAGATCCGGGTGGAAGGTGCAAGCAGGAGTTTTACCCTCTGCACAACCTTTGCAGGTTTTGTCATCCTTCGGTATCTCAAGTGAAGAAGGGAAATTGCGCGTATGTTTTGCAGCATGTTTCATTACATCCTTGGAAGGATGTCCCATTCATTTGTGCATGGTCTCAAAATCAGGAGTTACCATTGAATGGTGACAGCCAGTGATATCCTCAATGGTGTACATATTATGGCCCATGCGGCCTGGTTTAAAGGATGTGAGAATCATGTCATTACTGAACAACATGTTGATGGACTCTGTGTTTCCTCTAACCTTGGCACCAGCGTTTAGCATTTGGCCCATAGATACCAATTGAACTCCTGAGTTGGAGATATGCCCCACATCGAATAGAGTCAGGTTGTGCACTTTGTTTTGCACATCTTTCCACTGCAGTTTGCAGCTGCCTGTCCCTACGACATAAATGTGACCAGAGGCAGTCGATACGGGAATTTTATTCTTCCCAAGCAATGTATAATCACTGAAGTCAGACTGATCTGGGGTAAAGTGCATTGAAGCACCCGAATCGAGGATCCAAAGTTTGCTCTCGCAATGATCACATTTAGCATTAGAGCCATGTGTGCACACAATGTCCATTGCATTTGGTACACTATATACTACATCCTCTACTCTACTCGACGCTGTATAAGAAGTGGAGGGTGAAGAGTGCGTGATAGTGATTGTTACGTGTGGGCCGGGTAGGCTCACACGTATCCGCAAAAGGACTGGGACTTGGGATAAGGACTAGGACTTGAGGAAGGCTTCGTTATTGAGAGGCCTTTACTAGGACTGAGGAATGGGAGTCGAAGTCGTGAACTGAGAGGCAAGACTAGAGTAGAATTGCGGAGCTCAAAGTTAAAGAATACAAGCGTGCCAGTACAGTTTATATATGTTGGGAGAGGCTGGCATGGACCAGGACTACGAAAGGAAAAAGGGTAAAGAAAGGTAAATGAAAGAACATCGCAGAATGTGATGGAAATGGAAAGCACTCTGTTGAAGAGCAAGGACTGATGAGATTGTATATGACTCAGTTAGTGAGTCAGCTAAGGAAGTCTGAAGAATCGGAGAGAAGGAAGCTTATAGTAATCTTGATGACGGAAGAAAGGTGAAACCGTGGTTTACCATGGAGAAGTCATCAAGATGAGAAAAGAAAAGAATCAAAGGAAAAGAGATAACAAAGAAAGAAAAGACAAATCGTAAATCGTAACATTACCCCCGCACTACGTCTCGAGTCACCGACGAGAACCAGTCTTGAAGGACACATATGCAGCGAGGTCAGTCACAGATCGAGAGCGTAAGCACCAGGAGAACCGGTGACGTTGGCATAAGCGACATCATCCCAGACGTTGTCAATATGAGCGTCGGTGTCAGGCAGGGGGGAAATAGGAGATACGGTGCGACATCGGCGAGGGATGGAAGGACGGATGGCCGGCCGAGAGGTGTGACCTGGGAGAGAATGTTGGATAAGGGAGGAGCTGGATGACAAGGACGATTGTGGGCGACGGGACGGGCGAGGGCGAGGCTGACTGGGGCAACGGACTTGTGTGTGCCCTGGGGCCCAGACGAGACAAAGGGGACATTGATATTGGGGACAGGTGGCCCATCGATGGCCCAGGCGATGACACTCGAAGCAAGCTTCAGAGTATCGAGGGTGGTTATGAGGGAGGATTAGTCGTCTGCCGAGCCCGGCAAGCCAGTCATTGGTATGGGCCAGAGACGCCTCGATGGCCAGATCGAGGGGGGAAGAAGAGGCACTGGGAGTTGAGTGAGAGGAGTATGGAGGGGGTTGGACTCCCTGCGCGAGGGCTAGTTCTCTAGTATAACGCTCGATGTCGGCTAGGAATTCCCTGAAATGGAGCTAGTACCCCATCGTGACGAGGGCACCTTGCAAATGGTCCCTAATGTGGTGGAGGATTCCCACAATGAGGGTAATGTGTGCGTCGGGGTTGGTGGAATTGTTCCGCATGAGGAGGTCAATGCGCTCTGTCTCCATGAGGGCTTTATAGAGGGCCAAGAGAGGAGATCCATAGTCGAGGTGACTGGTGGCAGGGATGGCCAACCGCGAGTCCGTGATACGGTGGAGGAGCACCTGCGCATATGTGTCATCTGGTGCATCTGAGCAGAGACGATGAGACGCTGGGGGGAGAAGGACTGATAAAATCGGTGGATGAGTACTAATGGGTCTCGTGGCAAAATAATCGGGCATATCTAATGCAGGACTCGCCACCTGCCAGGCATCATCGGGACTCTCTTCCCACCCTGCTTCAGCCATTGTTGAGTCGGAGTCTTCTTCATCGGGACCTTCGTGACGTTGAAGACGGATTTGTTCTGGGGCGGTGACGAACGAGGATGATGGTGAAGGAGTATCGTCAAGTAATTCTGGAACTGGGGAAACGGAGCGAATGGTGTAGGTCATACCCATGGTGAATGGAAGAAGAAGAATAAAAGTCGGGGAGGAATCAAAAAGTGTGATGAAAAGGGCAGTAGTCGTAGCGACAAAAGTAAGCGTGTTCGGACGAATGAGAACTGGGGACTTTGTAGCGATATCGAAAGATAAAATGGGAGAGTTTTTCTTTTGGAACGAAGTCAAACATAAAATCGAAGGGAAGGAAAGGATGGGGAATTTCAAAGTTTGTGATGTTTTTTATAGTCAGCTAGAAGTGCTGCGGAGTGTTTCAAGTCCTGCTCGGGAACCCATGAATCTTCTTCGGCTGTGTACCCTTTCCATCGGATCAGGAAGGAGCGGTGTGCTGCGGAACCACGATGGCATCGGATCTCTTCTATTTCGTATTCCTCTTCCCCGTCTATTAGCTCCGGTGGTGGTTGTGGGAAATTTGTTCCGTAAGTGTTGTTTTCATGATAAGGAGATAGGAGGGAGGTGTTACGTGTGGACCAGGTAGGTTCACACGTAGCCGCAAGATGACTAGGACTGGGACGAGGACTAGGGCTTGAGGAAGGCTTCGTTATAGAGAGGCCTTTACTAAGACTGAGGGGCTTGGGGACCGAAGTCGACGAACTGAGAGGCAAGACTAGAGCGTAGAATTGCGGAGCTCAAAGTTAAAGAATACAAGTCGTGCTAGTATGGTTTATATACGTTGGGAGAGGCTAGCACGGACCAAGACTATGAAAGGAAAAGGGAAGTAAAAGGATAGATGAGAGAACATCGCGGAATGCGATGGAAGCGGAAAGAACTCTGTTGAAGAGTAAAGAACTATGAGTAAGTATGACTCAGTGTGTGAGTCAGTCATAGAAGTCCGAGGAAACGGAAAGAAGGAAAGTAAGTGTAATCTTGATGACAAGTGAAAGGTGAAACCGTAGTTTACCGTGAAGAAGTCATCAAGAAGAAAGAGAAAGAGAAAGACGAAGTTAAAGTAAGATTGTACATGATGCGGGAAGAAGAATCGTAACAGGAGGCGTGGAACATGGGGTGAATTTTCCAGGTCTTTGGGAGGCGTAGCTGATATGTGATTGGTGAGAAAACCTTGGTGATGACAAATGGTCCTTCTCGTTTTGCGGCGAACTTAGGATTGACTACAAGGTATTTTAAATTTCTCGCTTCTAACCATACCTTTTCTCCTAATTTAAACGAAGTGAACCGTTGTTTAGACCTTGCTGCCATGGTTTGTCTAGCGAGTTCGTGGGCAGCGAGGGCTTCATTTCGTGCCGCTGTGAGAAGGGATATTCATTGGTTGATAGCTGGGAGATTAGATGACGGGATAACTGTTCGTAAAGCTTGGGGTTCGAAGCCCATCATGAGAAAGAATGGCGATTTCCCGGTGACCGAGTGGGGACGGTGGTTATGCGCAAATTCCGCCATTGCAATATGATTGGCCCATGCCATGGGTTCATTCCCACAAAAGATCCGTAAATATGTTTCCACCTCCTGGTTCACACGTTCTGTTTCACCGTCAGTTTGAGGGTGATAAGCGGTGGAAATAGCGAGTTCGTAACCGAAGAGTCTTTCTAATTCTTTGGCGAAGGAGGAAGCGAACTGGGGTCCTCGGTCCGAGATAATCTTTTTATAAAGACCGAATCTGGTGAAAACGTGGGTAAAGAACAACGAAGCAATGGCTTCGGGGGTGATGGTTGTGGTGGTGGGACAGAGAACCACCCCCTTTGTAAGGCCATGGTCGACCACGACCAGGAGAGCATTGAAGCCGGCGGAGGACGGGAGACCGGTGATGAGGTCGCAAGAGACCTGCTGAAAGGGGCGAGTGCAGGCAGAACGGATGGGCATGAGAGGGGGAGTAGAGGGATGAGTGTTAACCTTATTTCACTGGCAGATGGCACAGCCCGCGACATAGCGACGGATATATTGCACCAGACCAGGCCACCAGTAGTGCGCAGCGACTAACTGGTGAGTCTTAAGGTAGCCCGGGTGTCCTGCCGTTTCATGATCATGGCACCCAGACACAATAGAATGGCGAAGGGAATTGTCGCAGGGCACATACAAACAACCCTGATAAGACAGTTTACCATCGGCGTAGGACCAATCGGCAGGAAGACGGGTGGTGGAAAAACTGGGAATAGGCCGAGGGTTCAGCCAATCAAGGACCAGAGGGTCGGAAGCGGAAGCAGTACGGAGCTGACGATCAAGGGTGTCGTCAATGAGGTTGACGAATAAGGAATCAGGAAGGAGAGTGATATCCACGTTATCAGGGGGAGTGTCAGCAGGGATATGATCGGGGTGGCGAGAGAGAGCGTCCGGACCAGCGAGCAATTTACTGGGAACATGATCGATATGCAGGTCGAAGACTTGTAGATCCAACAACCAATGGGCTTGGCGACGATTCAGCAACTGAGCCTGACGGAAGTACGTAAGGTTTTTGTGGTCGGTAAAAACTTGGATTGAAGTAGGGGAGCTGATCAGGTAGTGATGCCAAGCACGCAGGGTGCGGAGGATGGCGAGAAGTTCGCGATCATGAATATCGTAATTCCGTTCGGCGGGTGCAAAGGATTGGGAGAGGTAAGAACAAGGATGCCAGTCCCCATTAGCATCCGATTGTAGAAGGATACCACCGGTTGCCCATTTGAAGGCATCAGTAGTGATGGTGAACGGTTTGGTGACGTCGGGGAGCTGGAGGACAGGTTTAGTCATAAATGCTGCTTTGATCGAGTCGAAAGCAGTTTGGCAGGTCGGAGTCCAATCCCAAGGAACTGTTTTCTTCGTGAGATCTAGTAGTGGATGAGCGAGGGTAGAATAGTCTCGGATAAAACGGCGATAAAAGTTAGCAAACCCGAGAAAAGACCGAATGTCCTTAAGGGTGGCGGGTGTTTTCCATGCATGGATACTGTCAAGTTTGACGGGATCCATGGCCAATTGACCTGGCTTGACAACCATTCCAAGATATTCAACTTCTGAGGTATCGAAGACGCATTTTTCAAGTTTAAGGTGTAAATCGAGGTCGGTCATGCGTTGAAGAACATGTTTGGTGTTGCGTTCATGGGTTTCTCTATCGGGGGAAAAGATCAGTAAGTCATCCATATAAATAACTAACCATCCTTCCGCTATCATGTCGCGGAATGAATCATTCATAAAGCATTGGAAGGTGGCAGGGGAATTGGTCATGCCAAAAAATATAACCATTGGTTCGAATAATCCGCGATGGGTGATGAAAGCCGCTTTCCACTGGTCGCTGTCTTTGATCCGAACATTGTTGTAGCCCCATCGGACATCAAATTTGGTGAAATGTCGTGCTGTTTTTAGTTTGTCGATCAGGTCCGTGATAAGCGGTAGGGGATAAGCGTCTTGGATAGTATGTTCGTTTAGATAATGATAATCCTGGCAGGGGCGAAGTTTACCATCCTTTTTTTTGATGAAGAAAAATGGTGAAGCCTGCGGGGAGTTCGAGGGACAAATCTTGCCCGATTTGATATGTTCGTCGATGAAGTCATCGGCTGCTTTTGTTTCATCAGTGGATAACGGGTACAATTTACTGATTTTAGGAACAAAAGAATCTTTTAGGTTGATTGCATGATCGTAAGGTCGAATTGGTGGTAGGGTTCCTGCCACGATTTCCGAAAATACTGATTGATAGTCTTTGTACGCAGCTGGGAGGGTTAACTTTGGTTTATGAGCTAGATTCTGTATGGCTAGATCTGTTGACGTAGTATAAGCTTTTACCATGGCAGGAGATACACATCGTGGGGTTAGATAACGTGTATCCCCTTTGATGACGCGATTAATGCAATAGGATGTTACTGCTTTCTTGGTGAAATCTTCGGGTCGAAGGAAATTTTCATTGTTGGTTTCAAGGTAGTTGTATAGCTTTTTGTCGAATTTGTGGGTGAGTGAGGCATGGCGTACCGGGTGAGGTTCGGTTTTGTAGTATCTGGGGGCTTGCTGAGTTTTCTGAGTATGATTTTTATTCTCGGTGATAAGGTCAATGGATCGATCGGTTTCTGGTTTAAACCATAGTTGATTTCTTTTCCAATTGATAACGGGGTTTTCCTGCTGAAGCCATGGGAATCCCAGGATAATACGATCGTTGCCGCATCCCATAACATGGAAGAGAACCTTGGTTGTAATGTGCCCGATCGTGACATAAAGGTCGGCAGTAAAATGAATTGTGCCTTTAATATTTAAGGATCCATCGACATTTTTGACAGGGATCGGACTTGGTAGTCGGGTGCAAGGGATCTGGTTTTTGCGAGCGAAACCCCAATCGAGGCAATTGATATGTGCTCCGGAATCTATGAGGGCGGTGGTGACGACGGTTTTCTTGGTACTCGCAGGAATTGATATCGTAGTGGTTACAAATAATGATTTCTTGGATTTGGATTGTACAGGCGAGTATTTATTAGAGTGAGAAGGAGAGGCTCATGTCATTACAGACCCTCCTGTTAAAAAGACTGAACCTTGTTGACGAGGATTTTGTCATCTTTATCGTCACATTCCATCAAGTCTGGGATTTCTCCCGTCTCTTCTTCGTCAGTTCTTTTCACAACTACATCAACATCTTCTTGTTTCTTTTCTCTCCAGGTGGCTTTGGTGTTGACGAAGCGAGTCTTGCATTTATTGGCCAAGTGACCGGGAAGGCGACATTTGAAACAAAGTCCTCGTTCTTGGCATTCCTTATGGGATTCTGGTGTGAGCTTGGGTGGTCTGGTGATTGTAGTGGCATCTACTTCCATGGCATTTGGGTCTTTTCGGGGAAAGGAAAAAGGACGTGAGACCGGAGCGGACATATGGGAGACACGTGCTTTGATTTCTCTAACTCTGTCCCAGGCCGCGTTGAATGATGCAGCTTTTTCGTACCATTTGTCAACCGAGTCGGGTACTGGGTCCATGGTCATGATATGCATCATAAGGTTGGAAGGGATTCCGGTGGAATAGTAGCCGATCAGAACGTTGTAGTCAGTAATCCTGGCGCGTGCCGTGTTGGTCTGGAACTCGGTGGTGTAGAGACTGAGAGAGGGTGTAAACACGCCTTTATTTAGGACCATCTTCTTAGTGGAAAGCCATCTGATGGCTTGATTGACAACGTCATGATGTTTGAATGCTCTGTTGAGCTTAGCAGTGAACGAAGCCCATGTACCCATATTGAGAGTACCATCGTTTTGCACGCAGCTATCACGGAACGTGGTTGCCCAACTCTTGGCTGATCCCTTGTTCATGTATGACAGGGTGAAGGCGATCTGTTTAGCATTGTTGTTGTAAATCTCAGAATTGGTGCTGAGGTAGAACACGACGTTGTTGTACCATCCTGGATAGTCGGAATAATTTCCGTTGAATTCCTGGGGGGCGTTGAGTCGTAGTTCTGTGGGTTGGTTCGTCATTGGTAATATAGCGACAGGGGATTGAGGCAAAGGTTGAGCAGGTGCAGGTGCGAGGGATCGAGGCAAAGGTTGGACTGGAGTTACTGGCGAAGTTTCTTCCTTGTCTTCGTCTTGGTCAGAGGTTTCCAAGGATTCTTCATCGTCGTCAGACGACTCTGGGATAACTGGAGGTGGGTGTCGAGGAGTTGTTCTCGACGATCTGGGAGTGCTGGAAGACAAAGTGAAGATGGATACGGCTCACGATAGTAGTGGCTGTGCGGAGAGAAACTTTGAGCTTTTGTTATGTGTGGGCCGGGTAGGCTCACACGTATCTGCAAAAGGACTGGGACTTGGGATAAGGACTAGGACTTGAGGAAGGCTTCGTTATTGAGAGGCCTTTACTAGGACTGAGGAATGGGAGTCGAAGTCGTGAACTGAGAGGCAAGACTAGAGTAGAATTGCGGAGCTCAAAGTTAAAGAATACAAGTGTGCCAGTACAGTTTATATATGTTGGGAGAGGCTGGCATGGACCAGGACTACGAAAGGAAAAAGGGTAAAGAAAGGTAAATGAAAGAACATCGCAGAATGCGATGGAAACGGAAAGCACTCTGTTGAAGAGCAAGGACTGATGAGATTGTATATGACTCAGTTAGTGAGTCAGCTAAGGAAGTCTGAAGAATCGGAGAGAAGGAAGCTTATAGTAATCTTGATGACGGAAGAAAGGTGAAACCGTGGTTTACCATGGAGAAGTCATCAAGATGAGAAAAGAAAAGAATCAAAGGAAAAGAGATAACAAAGAAAGAAAAGACGAATCGTAAATCGTAACAGTGATCATCGGATTAGTGACGAACCTTGCTTCCATGAAGTCATCGACTTCGGAGCTATAGATGTTGATGATGTCGTCAGCATTCCAGGTTTCACCAATATGGCTAATCCAGCGCCTAGAGCACTTTGAGGATCATTCTGGCTCATCGAGGTCTTCCTCAGTGAATACGCAGTTGTACCGCACTGGGGAGAGAGGAGGAGAGGGGGCGGAGGGCATGACGAGTGCCAATGGAGGAAGTGCAACGAGTGGTGTTGCAGCGATGGAAGTGGACGGGACGGAAGACAGAGGAGGGGGCGATGAGAAGTCCAGCCATTGGAGGAGCAGGAGAGCTGTGTCAATTGACCATATGGTCTCATAGGATGGATGAATATTGAGCTGATGCCCAAACACAAAAGCTTCCTTGGTCTGCGCGAATGCGGCAGGACCACCCTGTCCTTGGTATTGTTGAGTGCTTTTATGAGTGCTCGCACGAGGGTCGGCGATGGCGGGAGTGAGGATGGCAGGAGTGAGGGGGACAATGGCAGTGGAGGCAAAGTAGTCGCCACTTGCTTGTTCGGAGGAATCCTCAATGAACTACAGCACATTTCACTTCTCGTGCTGTTGCTTGCCACCCCACTTGCCATGCTTGGTCTTCTTCTTCTCAGAGTCAGCATTCTTCTCCTGCTGCTGCCTCTGAGAGGGTTCTGCAGGGGGGTTCTGTGTTACATGTTTGACAATACAGAACGCGGAGGCGATTTAGGTTACTTACATTATTGAGGTGTTGAGGCTAAACAGTGTTGAGGCAGATGATGGTGGTTGTAGAACAAGTGTTATTAGAACTCAGACGTTGAGTTCAGATCTTATATAGTGACATGTGATGTACAATTATATAAGCTACTCTAAGTAAAGAAATAAAATAAAAATAGGAGCGAAGGCAGCTGAGTAACAGCGCGTTCAACACTTCCCCTCGCTTGAAGCATGGTGTGCTGATGAGTGGAAATGGCGACTATGGAGGGGTTAAGATGATCCCAAGAGATGTATGGAATTCCTCGAATTTGATACACCCCAGGTTTTTGGTGAACATGTCAGCAGGATTACTGACTCCATCTATGAAGAACAACTCAATGTGGCCATCTTGAATCCAGTCACGGATCACATGCCAACGAATGTCAATGGGCTTACTGTGCGGTTCAGTGATCGGATTGGATGCCATAAAGATGGATCCTTGGTTATCACCGGAAATTGGTATTGCGTTCATTTTGTACCCAAGTTCTCGTAGAAGTTGTTGGACCTAGAAGGCTTGTCTACCACAGTCTGATAAAGACATGTACTCAGCTTCAGTAGAAGAATGCGCCACAGTAGGCTGCAGGTGAGATTGCCAGCTGAAAGTACATCCAGCAAGGTTTAAGAACCAGCCGGTTTGGGACTTGCATGTGTCTGGGTCGGATGCCCAATCCACATCAGTGTACGTGATGATGCCTTGGTCTTTGTTGCCATCGAAGCATAAGGCAGCTTTAGGCGTTCCTAGGAGGTAGTGGCAAATGTATAGCGCTTTTGATAGATGTTCCTCCATTGGGTTTGCCGAATGACGTGCCATAGTTGTGATGGCATAGGCAATGTCGGGTCGCATTCCGATCATGATATAGATCAAGGAACCGATTACAGTTTGGAACTTCTGACGAAGTCCGGGGTTAAGGGGCGCATCGTTTTTGATGGGGTAATACCCCTGAGGCAAGGGGGTCAGTGTGGACTTGGAGTTCTGCAAATCAAAACGCTGGATAATCTTTTGAAGGTATTCCTTCTGGTCGATGTAGAGTTTTCGACCGGAGCATTTGATGTTCATGTGCAAGAACTCTTTGGCTTCGCCAAGATCGTGACATTCCCATTTGCGCATGAAATGTGCTTTGACCTCATCAACGATTGCCTTCGAGGGACCGCAGAAAATGGCATCATCTATGTAAATAATGGCTACAACCGTAAGGGAGCCTTTCTTCTTGTAGAGAAAGATGCCGGGATCTGATTTAATCCGCTCAAAGCCGAGCTCTTTCATGGACTCATTGAGGGCTTTCCACCAGGTGAGACCAGCCTGCTTTAATCTGTAAAGTGCCTGTTTGAGGCACAGTACTTTAGTCTCAGCACCAGGGATTTTAAATCCCTCTGGTTGTTCCATGTAGATCTCTTCGTTGAGTGTGCCATATAAATAGGCAGTGCGAACATTGACGGCTTCCATGTGCCAGTTTTTGAGCACTGCGAGTGCAAGCATTAAGTGCACTGTTTCGTATCACACGGCAGGAGAAAAGATTTGGTCGAAGTCTAAGCCTTTGACCTGTGAGAAGCCTTTCGTGACTAGGTGTGCACGCTTTCTACCATCGGGTTTGACATCAAAGACCCAACAATTTTTGATGACTTTACAGTCTTTAGGACGATCAACCAGTTCGAAAACATCTCGTTTTTTAAGAACTTTGAGTTGCTCGCGACAAGCATCTTTCCATTCCTTTTGCTGCATGGACGGTAGGGTGTAAATGTCCTTGAATGTCCACTCACGGATTGGCTTAGAGTGATCTGCAGAATCTATCCAGATTGCCTTCCCCAAGAGAAAAGAAGCGAGAGTGGCTCCCCCTTCCCTGGTGATGCGCTCAATCTCCTGTTCGGAGAGATCGTGATGTTCCGGGTCAGGAATATCATGGGAGGGCTCAATGGGGAAATCCCCAGGAACTTCTTGTCAAGGAGGCGCACGACTGTGGCCAATATCGTGCCACGTACGGTCTGCATCGCATTCCTGGTCAACAGGATGGCAGTCATCTCCATATATGTTCCATAGGCATTTGGGAATGCGCTTTTCACGCTCAGAGCGGCGAGAAGCAGGGGGAACAGCAGGAGGAGCAGCTTGTGGGCAGCGTTCAGGGGCCTTGCCTTTGCGGGGATGCTGAGGCGGTGGTGGTGGTGCAACGGGCGATGGAGTGCGAGGTGGAGGCGCATGGAATGGTTCTGGAGGTTCCAGAGTATGTTCCGGTTCCGGGTGTCGAGGTTCTGGACGAGGGAGGAAGTCATCAAAGTCAGTCGGCAAGTTAGGGAGTGGAATCTCAACCTGTTGCTCAGGACTGGCTTGTGTCCATGGACGTGTAGGCTTTTTCTCACATAAAGGGAACAGCTGCTCATCAAAGAGCACTTGTGCTGAAGTGAAAAGAGAGTTTTGGGGATGACGCATCAGAAGATAATTCCATTCATTTCCAGGTGCAATGCCTAGATACACCATTGGTTCTGATTTAGGGGCCAGCTTATTGGTGCAAATGTCCGAAGGGACATGGGCGTATGCTTTGCAACCAAAGACGTGGAAATGGCCAATATCAGGAGCCTCCCCGTTGAGAATCTCAAACGGAGTGCGCCAGTTATGTCTGTGCAATGGTGTCCTATTGTATATATGGACGGCATGACTCCAACTGAATTCCCACCAAGAATCCGGTGTGCAACAATCAAGGCACACAGACTTGGACTTGTCCATAATGGTGTGCATAAAGTGCTCAGTGCAACCATTTTGTTGGAGAACATGAGGGGCACTCTGGAAGATGTGTATCCCCTGAGAGGCAAGCAGCTCATCAAAAGCTTTGGACTTGTACTCTCCCCCTGCATCGGACATCTATCCTTGGACTTTAGCGTCAAATTGGGTGGACACCATTGCTAAGAAGCGCTTGGTCGCCTGAAGGGCATTGTCCTTGATGCACAAGAGTGCACTCCACCCATATGACATGTAGTCATCAAAGAAAGTGATAATGTACCGGTATTTGTGGTACGATGCGATGGGGAAGGATTTAATGTCCGAATGGATAAGCTCAAAGGGTGCTTTGGCTCTCCTGAGATCCGGGTGGAAGGTGCAAGCAGGGGTTTTACCCTCCACACAACCTTTGCAGGTTTTGTCTTCCTTCGATATCTCGAGTGAGGAAGGGAAGTTGCGTGTGTGTTTCGCAGCATGCTTCATCACATCCTTGGAAGGATGTCCCATTCATTTGTGCATGGTCTCAAAATCAGGAGCGATCATAGAATGGTGACGACCAGTGATGTCCTTGATGGTATACATATTGTGACCCATGCAGCCTGGTTTAAAGGATGCGAGCAGGGTGTCATCACCGAAGAGCCTGTCTATACTCTCTGCGCTTCCTCTAACTTTAGCACCAGCATTTAGCATTTGGCCCATAGATACCAATTGAACTCCTGAGTTGGAGATATGCCCCACATTGAATAGAGTCAGGTTGCGCACTTTATTTTGCACATCTTTCCACTGCAATTTGCAGTTGCCTGTCCCTACGACATAAATGTGACCAGAGGCACTCGATACGGGAATTTTATTCTTCCCAAGCGATGTGTAATCACTGAAGTCGGTTCGCTTAGGAGTGAAGTGCATTGAAGCACCGGAATCTAAGATCCAGAATTTGTTCTTACTACAATGATCACACTTGGAATTGGATCCGTGCACGCAAATAATGTCCTTTTTATTAGGCACACTAACTACCTCTACTTTACTTGACGCTGTATAGGAAGTGGAGCATGAGGTTTGCGCAGAAGTGATCATTGGGAAAGAGACAAACCTTTCTTCCATGAACGTATCAACTTTGGACCCGTAAAGGTCGACGATGTTGTCAGAGTCCCAAGAGTCAGCTATGTGGCTGACCCAGCACTTAGAGTGCTTGGATGGATGCTCCGGTTCATCGAGGTCTTCGAGGGAGAAGGTGCAGTTGTACTGCACTGGCGAAAGAGGAGGAGAGAGGGTGGAGGGTATGACGGGTGCCGATGGAGGAAGAGTGACTAGCGGTGTCGCGACAGCGGAAGTGGACAGACTGGGAGATGGTGGAGACGGAGGCGATGTAAAGTCCAGCCATTGGAGGAGCGGGAGTGCCGCGTCGATAGACCATATCGTCTCACAGGAGGGATGGATGTTTAGCTGATGCACAAATGCAAAAGCTTCCTTGGTCTGTGCAAAAGCAGCAGGACCTCCCTGTCCTTGGTATTGTTGAGCGCTTTTGTGAGCGCTCGCGCGAGTGTTAAAGTCGGGATAAATCAACTCCGGCTACTCCGGTGACAACTCCAGGGTAGCGCGATTTGTCAGGACTTCGGCTTCAGCGACTTGAACGGAGCGCTGCGCCCTTGTCAGACTCTCGTCCCGGTATTTGCGGAATTGGAGCAGAAAGACTTAACACTGAATGACAGCGAAGTCGAGTGGAGGTCGGATGCG